>JACBWW010000012.1:27527754-27634224 GCA_020086605.1 Lanius collurio | reverse complement strand
CCAGAGTTTGATCCATCTCATCTGCCACCCGGGATTTGTGCTCATCCCTGCTGTTCCAGCCTGCTGTTCCCGAGGGTCCAGCTGGCCACTGGGATTGGCTGCCCAGGGAGGTTTGTGAAGCCTTTCTTCCATCCCTTTCCAGGATCTAAGCCGCCATCACTGCGTGCTCCCCGAGCTCGCTCCGGAGCGCCCCCTGCAGCCGCGGGGGAACCATCGCACCTGCCCTGCTCGCCGGGAGCCGCCAGCGCCCCTGCCGGCTGTGACTGGAACTGCACCAAAGGGGAAAGGGCCTGACAGCCGAGAGAGGCTGGCACTGGGTTTGTGGTTCTGTTTGCTGTCACCACTATAGTTATTGTTGTTTGTTTGCCTGTTTATATATCTGTATTTTGGTAAAGAACTGTTATTCCTATTCTTTATATATTTGCCTGAAAGCCCCTTAATTTCAAAATTATAATAATTTGGAGGGAAGGCGGTTGCATTTTTCATTTCAAGGAAGACTCCTGCCTTCCTTGGAAGACACCTGTCTTTTCAAACCAGGACATGCTCTTACAAGTGGTTTTTCTGGGGTAGTAGGGTTTTCTTCCTTCACTCTCTTTCAGACCAGATTTCATTCTGGACATCAGAAATTTTTGCAATAAGGATTTTGCAAAAATTTAGTGCCAGTAAATCACCCTTCTGCCAGTACCCCTTCCTGCAATAGAAACAGACCTACCCACCTGCATCCTTTTGTCAGGATCTTTTCTCTTTTCCTGTGAGGCACATTGCATGACAGCACTCTGAGTTGAACACAAAGGTGCTTTGGTATGAATAAGCTGGATTTTTATCAAGAGTATTACAGGATAATCCGTCATTAGTACTTAGCAAAGACAAAGAATTTACAATCAAAAAAGAGCACACTTTTAAGAGCATCTATGAAAGCATTGAGGCACCTAGAAATGTTTCAAGACACATCACGGTCCTGAAAGCTTACCCTAGCAAACGTGATAACAAAGGCTTGCTATCTCCTCTCAGAGAACAATCACCTCAAAGAAATTTTTGGATGTTGTAGAAATAACTGTACATGGCCACATATTTCTTCCTTTTTTTTCTCTGACTTAGCAGAGAGGAAAGCAAGAAAGCAAAGCCTCTACCAGATTTATGACTGTATTTCTGTTTGACTTTAGAACCAAAAAGTCCTAAAAGTCTGAAAAGTAACCAATGTTACAATGATCAAATGTCACATCTGTGATTCTGAACATCATTTCCATTTCCCTCTTGAAGATGGAGTGTGATAACTGTAAGAAATAATTTTTGGCACTTTTCATAGGCACAGCCTAAGGAATACCATGACAACACACATATAATATATAGAGTCCAACATCCTAAAGGCACATTGCCTTGGCAGGTAGCCACTGCTTTCTCTACCCTTAACTTAAAGCTACCAAGAGCCCACACACATCAGAAATTCAAGTAAATCTGGCTGGAACAAGACAGAGTTTTAGTCAAGGGATAGGATTTATTCTACTCATGGTGCAAGTGGTTGCCAGACGGGATATAATTTCAGCTTTCATTTGGCTCAGTGCCACAGTACACTCGGGGGACTGTATGTGGGCTCAGTAAATCATCACATTTAATGTCCTTTCTTCTACAAGGTAAAAGTCTCCAGCAAGGACTCTGGAGAGTGCCAAATTCCATTTTTAATTATGGCCAATGGGATGAGAACTAAATTGAGATGTAAATAATCCCCACAATCTATAGCAGGAATAAAGAATGAAACATAGCCCTTTAAAGGAATGAATATGAACTAACTTTCAGCAGCATCATCTGAAGAAATACATATAATTGTTGGGATGACTTCTACAGTTGCCTGGTGCTTTTGTTCTTGTTCACGTCTTTCTCTTTTCTTTTACTGTGGGAAAGTTCTCTGATCTGACCCGTCTTTTTTCTACTCCCTCTGACTTGATCCTCAGGATTTTAACCCCTGCATTAATTTCAGAGCTTTTACTGAACTCAGCACAGCTGTTCAGTACTTCTGAGAATCAAGTTCTGTTTAGTTAAATGACAGAGAACGAATTCCAGAACTTGTTTTTTAAAACACTTGACTTGAAACTTTTAGTCTAAATGTATTTTTTTCAGGTGCTAAACAGCAAGCACTAATAATAGACTAGAAATTTTTACAGTCTTAAATACACAGAATAATTTTGACAATCCCAATTTAACAGATAACATAAATGTATGAAAAGACACTGCTAATGTTAATCCAGTGTACAACTTTAATCAGCTCATAGGTCACTACCACATAAATCCTCAGCTCAGTGTCAAGAGATAAATAGTTCCCTGACCAGTGATCTCAAAAATTACTCCAATTTTTCCAGCCTCCAGAAACAAAAGCCACTAATGGCACAATTTATCAAATGAAATCACTGCTGTAGGTCTTCATAAACATACATTATAGCTTATGAACCAATAAAATGACAATGTTTGACTTTAAAATGAACTGTCGTCTCCAGTTATTTCAGTCTCCCACAGTGCAAGGTTTAAAAGCCATGTAATTCAGTCAGAATATTAATTAGACAAATTGGCTTTTAACTGGAAGACAAAATTTCATTAATTGCAAATGGAAGAATGTGTACATGTCATTCTAGCACCTGAAAAGGAATAAGGAGCAACTAACTTCTTTGCCCTGTTCCTTGCAACACTTACCAACTCCAAGTTTATATACCTTGGTGTCAAGTCTCACTGCAAGTTAATACTTTCAGTCTCCTACTATGCAGAAGAATAACAACCTTTGTCCTTGCAAGAGCTTTCCTCTGTACTCTGCTTACTTTGATAGTCTAGACTTGTAGTAAGTTATTTCAGACTGGCATAATTTTAGAGTTGATGTCTTCCCACTGCAAAGGCATACAAAACATGGTCATGACAAAATCAGCTAGAAAAGATCTAGCTCCCATTCCACACACAAGTTAGGGATTTTTAAAACATATCTTTTTTTAAGTTTTTAAGGTGTTACTGAAGTTAAGAAGGGAAAAAACCCAACTGCAAACTCTTTTCCAGAAAAGAGACAAAATTAAAAGAATATTTGATTGGTAAAAGCTCATTTACACAGTTACTGGTGAGTTTTTTATCAAATTAATCAAATTATCAAGGGAATCAGAGGCCTGATGTTTCAATCATACATACTACTGTTTTCAGATCTTGTGACAGCTACAATTCAACAGCTAGCTGAATAGTCTTTATTGCTAAATTTCAACTATTACAAGACTTCTGAAGAATCTCAAAGTTTAGAACAGGAAAAAAAAGCAGCAAAGTATTTTCAGGGTGTCGCACGCCCTAAAGTTATTTAGGGTTAGCGTTCGAAAGAAGGGGAGTTACTGCGGCACACAACTGTTTCCATTAGGTCAGCAAGTCCTCTTGGCACACACACTGAAAAGTGAAAAGATGTCCTGGGAAAGAAAAAAGCAAATCCTAAATCCAGTTAAATAAACACCAGGCACCTGGAAGCCAGTATGCATTGAGAGAACACCCTAAGACACTGAAAGAAGAGCTGGAAGTTGAAACCCAAGCTGAGTACAGTCTCACTGTGAGTCTAAGTGCTCAACATCCTTGTGCATCTGGATTCCCACTATCAGCTGGCGAGTGATAAAGGTATTACTGTTGTGGAGATAGGAGAGATTGCAATCAATAGTACAAATAATGTACTATGGGATAATCCTTTCATGGTAATCAGTAAGTAAAGTTAGTGCCTGTCTTCCAAATTTGATATGTATTAGTGATCTCAGATTTTGATTTTCCACCTTTAGACTAAAATGCACTATGACACTATAATTTCATGTTCTATTTATACATTTGAAAGTCAGCTCTTTTATTTGCCCTACTGTTTTCAGTCATGTTTTTATTACCCATTCCCTTTCTCTCTTTTATAGTTCACTTTCAGTCTTTCATCGGGTTTTTTTAGATGAAAAACAAAAGAAAATTCCTTGACAATCTAAAATCATATTACTTCCCTTTGAAGAAAACAGACCTGCTGGGTTAAAATGTCCAGCTTTTTCCTGGTACTAGGCAAAGCACAACCAATCTACAATATATGACAAGACACCTGCAATACCGACAATACAAAAACCCTTAGAAAGCCCAGGAGCTCATGGGTATTTATGAAATGAGAATGTGAACTTAGGTGAGCAAATAGAACCCAAGAAGGAGGAATAGGGATAACAATTCAAACTCTTCTTTATTATCTTTCTGAAAATAACATGTATTTCAGCAAGGATTAATATGCAGAATAGCAACGATAATTAAATCCAGACTCTTCCTGCACATATGTAACTTACATAGTCTTTTTTTTTCACTGGAGTTTCCGCATTTCGTATTTTGCTGATACAATATTTTATCAAAACAAAGCTTTAAAGAGATTTCCTTTAAAGGCGTCTTAAACTGCATTGAGTGCAGAATAAGAGTTAGTTCAACCACCTGTTTCCTTTTATACAGCATTTCCCCCCAACTCTGACTGAGAAGTCAAACACAGAGGGGCTGTGTGAAGCTGTTAGAGGAGAAGGAGTTTAGAATCCTTGGCCCCTGAGTCGTCATATATGGTAACAGGTCTGCTAAAAGATCAACACACCAATGGACCTGGGAAAGTGTTGTTAACTTAATGGTTAATTTCAGCATTCATATACTGTATTTTCTTGTTCACTCTCTTCCTTTCTTCCTATATACATCTGGATAAAACCAGCTGTGTGTATGCGTTATCCAACAAACTTCTAGCGCAAAATCTCCCACACAAGCTGTCCTCAGAGCCAAGGACTGGGCTAAGGACTGACCCTCCCAGACCATTCCTGAGGCCATAGCCCACATGGGTGGTCAGGAGCCCTCCTTGCTGTCCTATGCCCCTTTGGCTGTGTGTGGTAGCTCAAATTGATGGTATGATGCAGCTCAGCAGCTGTTGACTGCTGTTCGATTGACACTGAATGACACTGTGCCCTCTAGTCTTGGCCTGAGTTCTGTCTGCTTCTTCACAACCATGAGTAAACTCCTGACCTACTCTGTAAGAGAAAGTAGCCATCCTTCCTTCATTCTCTTCTTCTCATGATGGTTTTTTCTTCTTTCTCTTGAAAAAAATATGGCAGAAGTACCTGGGCACATTTCAAGAGCCAACAGCAAGGTAATCAAAAGGCCTCTTTTAGAATCTCTGTATAGGACACAGGAGAAGGACGTGCTCTTCTCCTCAGTGTTTCCCACTGACCATCCCACAAAGTAGCAGACTAAATGCCTGCTCCCTTTTGAAGGCGCTTGTCACTTCTCAGAGAAAATAACCATCTAAGAGAGGTTTATATGAATTGAAATAGAATTCTCCACCCCATTACGCATAGAAGTCTGTGGCAGTTTAAGAATGGTATTCCCCAATTTAGTGTTCCCACTGAATCATTCCAAACCATGCGCTGCTTGCTTACTCCACTCTTCCTCCTGCAGTGGGCTAAAGAGGAGAATTGAAGGCCCAAAAGGGCTGAGATAAGAACAGTGTACTGGAAACACCAATAGAATAAGACAATGAACAGCAGCAGCAACAATACAAATATGTACAAGAAAGACGCAAATGATTCACACGTTCACCATGAGGAGAACCCCTGACTATACCCAACCACTCCCTCCACCACATTACGTGACCCAGAAAAGGAACCCCTTTCCCTGTTACTGAAAAATTACATGAGCTGGTATAGAATAACCCCAGGGCTCCAGCCATGCCCCTTGTGGCCACTGCCAAAATTAACACTGTCTTGGCTGGTACCAGGACAGGGTACCACATTTTAGACCACTTTAAGACATTTTCTCTCACACTGTCTTAAAGTAGAACTATGTCATATCCAGGAGGTCACCTTATCATCAACAGGTCAAGCATCTACAGATGAGATTATCCTGCTACATCCCCTAGAACTGCAGTGGAATTTTTTGAGAAGAGCATCAGTCTGTACCAACTGACAGCTGTCCAGATGTTGCTTTAGTTCTAACCCTGGTATCTCAGATGGTCCAAGTGACTGAAGATCTGCTAGAAGAGTCAAAAGGCAGTGGACAGAAGGTCTGGATGACTCTGAAATATCACAGTAGCAGTGGAAAATATATTTTGATGGATACTTTATCTTAGCCATTTTTTCCTGAATTGAAGGCCTGACAATATGCTGTTATTCTTTCAGTGCTGTTGTTAGAAAAAGCATTTCATCAATACGGCTTTATAAGAAATACATGTATGAAACAAGGGAACATTCTAGTTAAGCCCAGTTTCCTATAAAAATGCACAAAAAAAAAAGTAGCATTATGTCAGGATTGAAAGTAAGTAGAATCATCCTGAGTAGGATAGCCAGACATGGAAGAAGGTTAACATCAGTGTTTTTACTGACAGTTAATTCAGTAAAGTAGAGGTGATAGAAATGGTCCTTGGAACTCCTGCAAAGAAAACAACATACTATTCAGCATGCTTTCCTGTCTGAATGCATCTGAGAGAGAGAGGCAAAGTACATAAGAAGAATGATGTTCCTATTCTTTAATTTACAAACTATTGAGATGAGAACAGACTACTTATGAAATCTGGAGGTATTTACACACAAAAATATAAATCCTTCTTTTAGTAACAGGAGAATAGATAACACACAATGGGAATCTGGGAGGAGTGTTGGTGTAGTGGTTTGACCAGTCTGAATGCTAGGTGCCCCCCACAGCAGGTCTATCACTACCCTCCTCAGCTGGACAGGGGAGTGGTATGATGAAAGGTTCATGAGTTAAGGACAAGGACATCCAATAATATCCAAGGATAAGGAGTCACTGATTACCATCATGGGAAAAACAGACTTGACTTGGGAAAACAAACTGGATTTATTTCCAACCAAAATCAGAGCAGGACAATGAGAAATAAAACAAATCTTAAAAACACATTCCTCCCATCCCTCCCTCCTTCCCAGGCTCTACCTCTTCCACCAGAGTGACACAGGGAGATGAGGCAGGGAGGTTGTGGTCAGTTCATTACAGGTTGTTTCCACTGCTGCTCAGGTACAGGAGTCCTTCCCTTGCTCCAGCATGGTGTCCCTCCCATAGCAGACTTCCATGAACTTCTCCAGCATGAGTCCTTCCCACAGGCTATAGTTCTTCATGAACTGTTCCAGGATGGGTTCCTTCCATGGGGTGCAGTCCTGCAAGAACAGGCTGCTCCAGCATGGGTAGCCCACAGATGCACAAGTCATACCAAGAAACGTGCTTCTCTTTCCATGGTCTGTAGGTCCCTGCCAGGAGCCTGCTGCAGTACAAGCTTCCCACAGCATCACAACCTTCTTTTGGGCATCCACTGCTCTGGCATGGGTCTACTCCATGGGCTGCAGGGGGAACTCTGCATCCCTGTGGTTCTTCACGGGCTTCAGTGGCACAGCTGCATCACCGTGGTCTTCACCAGGGGCTGAAGGGGAATCTCAGCTCTGGTGCCTGAAGCACCTCTTGCCCCTCCTTCTCCACTGAACTCAGTGTCTGCAGAGCTGTTGCTCTCTCATCACTCTTCTCTGAGCACAATTACATATACTCAGTAACTTTTCTTCTGAAATATGTTATCACAGAGGTGTTTCCATCATCTCTGACTGGGTAGGCCTTGGCCAGCAGCAGGTCTGTCTTGTAATCAATTGACATTAGCTCTGTTGAACATGGGGGAAGTTTCCAGTAGCTCCTCCCTGCAGTCCCCATGCTACCAAAACCTGGCCACGCAAACCCAATATATTTGTAATAACGTGACCCAAGTCTATTTTTGCACTATTAAATAGAGGAGGTAGTATTTATTAGTCTAATCCTCTTCAAAGCAGGATTTAAAATCAATACAAGTAAAGTGAAAGAGTGTTATGGTTGTCTGCTTTGTTACATGAATTTAAAAACATGAACAGAGCTCATCTGTGATGTCTACTTTTATGTTTAGTATCAATTCATGTTTCATATCCTAGGTATCTACTAGAAACTTTCTAAAACCAGGACCTACAGGTCGAGCTCTTTACTCCCCTGTGCCATGGCTTCTGTACAGATATGAGCTGTGACATCTGAAGAGGGTGAGGGAACCATATTATGGTATTGCATAATATTATATGCAATATATTCCATATTATGGAAGCAATATTTGTCTCTAAGGATGACAAATTCCCATTCACTGTTCTGTTGCACTCTAACTAATAGCAATTAATATTTAATATTAACCAAGAAATATTGAGAAGAAGAGTTAAAGGAAACTTGTCCATCACATAGCATAAGCATTATGCATGATGCCAAGGACATTTTGCTAGCGTCTAGTTCTCCTGTTCTGCACATATCTACGTATCCATAAGCTGACAATCACCTCAATAACAACCTGTCTTCATGTCGTCTTCCTCCCCACCACTTTTCTCTTCTTCTTCCATTCTCCTCTGATCATCCAGGCACTATTTTGCTAACACCTTCTCAGACTCTGAGCCTCTGCTCACAACTTACAGGAAACCAAAAGGAAAACCAAGAAACAATCAGTACATCAGTATTTCAGAATCCTTATGGCCATTTTAGTCCCTTTACAGCTGAAATCACAAATGTATAGAAAGCTTGCCACTCCTTTTGACAATGATAAGGCTTTTCCCCTTGTTTCATCAATCACTGAAGAAGAGGCAAGAGCCTCCGGTTTAGAAGCCACATCAGCAAATACAGATGCCCAGCTCTCAGATGGCTGGGCTAGAGGATATTGTACAATGACAAAGGGAGACTGTTTATCCCCACACATGAGAGCAAAACAAACAAGAGTTTCTCAGGGGAACCAAGGAAAACCAAAACCTTGCCTTCAAGTGTGGGCTTTAAAAAATAAACATGGCAAATGTTTCCTCAAATAAGTGCAAACAAGTTCCTGAGATCAAAGTTGAGAGCTCTACTCTTATGTTGGAGATGCATTCACAGTGAATAGAAAAAAATGGTGTTTTACAACAGCAATACTGCATGAACTGCAATAAGGTTTTAACCTAGTATAATTAGGTGCAGGTATTACCGCTTTATACAACTCCTCTATTACATGTTCTCCTTTGAGTCCTTTTCACTATTTTATACATTATCCAATGGGTAAAATGTGTTTATCCTAACAGCAGCACTTTTTCAAATACCCATCTCTCTGTTCCACAATATGTAAAATTTTGGTAACAACACAAATTTGTGGCCTACATGGAAGACTATTCTAGATGACATGCAGTGATTCTAAATGGATAAACAGAATATGCTGTGATTTGGGGCAGGAGAAGAGATTTCATCAAAGCTGGGAAAGGGCTGAATTCGCTTCCTCCCAGGTGCAGGCCCTGACAGCTTAATACACATAAATCCTTGCAGAGAGGTCTGAAAGATACTATAACCAGTGGGAGTCATAAGGAGAAAGTATCAGAAGTGGGGGTGGGGAGAGGGAGGCCATGGGGGCAGGAGGTGTTGGGGATTAGCTTATTTGTTTTATACTTCAGTTTTCAGGAAGATATAACAAAAATAACAAAAAGTCATTAAAATACAAGTTTATCTGCACTAGATATTATCTTGCATTGTAGAGCTGTAAAATAGTCTTGATCTGTCCAGATTGCTCTCCTTGGATCTTTGGGTGTCCCAGAAATAACCACTTCTTTTCTCCTGATTATCATCATTTGCATGGTACCCTGAGCACAATACAGACATTTTGTGAAAAGCTGTGATACAAAACTACCTCCTTTTATACAGCAACTCATTAAAAAACAAGAGACAATCCAGTGGAGTAAGGCATCTTCTCAGATCTAAGGCATAAGACAACTGGTTGCATCATGCCAAAAACACCTCTGACACTGACCACAGCAAACTCAGCTTCAAATGGAAAAGAGCCCTTTGTTGCCCTCCAGTTTGAGTGTATGTAGCACAGCAACACTGCCCTGGGGTAACTAAATTTTCAAAGGCTGAGTGCTCAACAGCACTAAGATTGGAAGCAGCTTTGGTAACAGCATCAATCACAATAAATATGCTCGCCCTAGCTATCAAACTAGGTCAAAGCTGATATTTCATTTTCAGGAGTGAAGTCTTTCCTTACTTTTCCTACTGAATGAACTTTGGAACATATTTTTCCAGGGTCTGTTAATTTCCAAATCGGCTGAAATGCAGTGCTGACGAGCAGATCAGAGAACAGTAAGTACATGTAAGGAAAAATATCAGACAGTGCAAGGAGTAACTGCAGAGAGCTGCAAGTGCATCAGAAGCATGATACTCAGAGCTCGGGAAAGAAAAAGCGAAGGGGAGATGGAGAAGACAAGGATATCAAGGCTACAGGCTGTGATGACAGAGCTTTGACCCTACAAGCAGCACATATCAAATCCTGAAAATCACCACCATCAACCGCTAAATGCTTAGTCATAATTAAGAAAAATAGCTGTGTAGGGAGCTTCACTAGTAGACACAGTCTTTCACAAAAGAATCACAGATCAGAAGTGTGTATCAGATTCCCTGCACAGCCTGCTCAAGCACCAGCTGAACTTTGCCTTGGCTTGGACACATAACAACAGGAGTGTGTTTTATTCATCAAACTGTGCTATGAGGGTATTGAATACAAACTGACACTGGCAAGTTGCAATATTTTGAACTTTATCTCAATTCCTGTATTATTTGTTCCAAAGTTGTATCTTCACTCCCAGACACAAACCACATTCTGCCATTTTTTATCCCATTGGCTGTGGGATTTTGTCATATCTCTTTGCTTTGGTACTGTTTCAAAACTCCTGTATGGAGAAACTGATATTGCTTTCCTATAATTTGTGTCTATTTTATCAACAGAAACATCTCAGGAAAAAAAAAATCTGGTACTAATGATACTCTTTAAATTCTCCCTTCTTAAAAATAAATTATCCTAAGAGGCAGTAATAGACTGTATCATTTAGTCTACCTTGTTGTGTATCCCAGACATCATTTGGTAATCTTCCACCACATGAAATAATTTGTTTACCTACGATGTATTTTCCAGGAATGCATATAGTTAGGTCCTACAGTAATCCCTCTTGAATTTAAAAGGTCCTGGATCTGTCTTCTTTTAATGCACATGACATCACGTTTCAGTCACAGGTTTTTGTCATACCTTTCTCTGCTAGATTAGAAGTAGCTACTTAGATAGATGCCTTTTGGCCTTCATTAAAATAAAAATGCTGTGATTAGTTCAGATTTCTAAGTGAGGCCTTCCCTTGGACACTTGAATAGGTTTTGTAAGTTTTTACAACATCATCTCAACAGGAAGTATCTCATCAGTGAACACACAATTCTACCCCCAGCCAAAGTACGAATCTATACAGAAGAATCACTCCAAGGCACGGTTCTTTCTGTATACATACAGAGAGCTCATTGCTTCTTTTTGCCAACTGTCATGCTGAGAAGTCCTGTTCAATTGTTGGTCTGCTATGACCCTGAAATCTTTCTCAAGGTCCACGCTTTGCAGAAGACAAGCCTGTCTTGGGGTGATTAATCATGATACTGTATCCCATAATACATCCCAAAAACTGTTACTGTATACTTAAGATCCTGCAGCCAGGGACCTCATGTGTGTGTATTTGTGTGTGTGCACGTGTGTGGAGGCTGCTTGTGTGTGAGCATTCATGTGGTGTTTATGCTGGTGACTACTTGACCTTTGCTTAGGCAAAGATTTCTCTTTCCTTTTTGTTTTTTTCCTTGGCTCAGAGAAGCTGCAGTAGCAATTTTTGAGTGGCATTGAGGACAAATTCCACAGCTGCCTGACTGAAAAAAACCAGGGGCATCGTGCTGGCAGAAGTGGAGCAGAGCTGCCCTGCTCCAAACCAAGCTGTAGTTAAATGCCCTGAGCTGGGGAGATGAAGACACCGAGTGGCTACAGCCCAGCTGCTTCATCGGCCACACCCACTGTGCTGGGCCTGGCTGTGGGGAAGAGGTCAATGCTGGACACGACATCAGGTCTTCTGGAACTGCTCCATGAAGCTCCTGCCTTCCCAAGATGGTGCAATCTTGTATCTCATATTGGGAATGGGTATTTCCAGCATTTTGGGTTTCTCTTTGCTCCAGTGGGGTGGTGAGGTCTAATAGTTTGATATCTAGGAGTTATTTACCTTTTTTTCCCCCTCTGTATTAGCATTCTGTTTGTTAATAAACTGGGTTTTTTCCACTGTCATCTATTAGTATTCATTTCTTATTGGTGGAAAGGGATTGTTGGAACCCTTAAAGGAGACAACTCATTCCAGAGTGTTTTCCTTTGAATTGTCTCAAACCACGACAAAGCCCCTTCTCTTCCTTCGCAGGCAAGACGCACAATCTTAGTTCCTGGATGAATGATCTCACACTTAGCTGGATTAAAATAAATTTTACTTAAGTGGCTCAGCATAGTAGCTGATTCAAAGCACTTTATAAAAAAGTCCCTATCCTCCCCTTTTAACCAAGTATTTTTGTGTTACCTGCAAAATGTGAAAATCTTTTTGTATTTATTTTCAGATCTTTAATAACTAATTTTATGTGTTCTATCGATCTGTGAAGAACATAATTAGAAGTAACCCACTTAATAACTCTACATGGATGTCTCCATTCTACATCAGTCTGCTAAGTATTAACTTTTATATGTACAAATTTTATGCAATCCTTTATTTTCTCTTTTTTAAAATCATAGTGCCTAAAATGTCAAGTGAAATTGCAAGCCCCTAGAATTCTATTACAATCTTCATAGCTACTGATTCACTGATCAAACTCATTGTTTCATTACTCAGGGTTTGAGTTTTTTTCTTTTTTAAATCAAGCTGGTTTTTTTCCTTTAATTTCTTGATCATGACATATTTGCATTTCCATTGTATTGTTTATATGATGATGTTAATCTACAGCCCTTTAGTTCAGCTTTCCTACCCTTTTTTGGTATATTGACACTTTAAAGCTCTTGATGCTTCCCAAAATTTCCCTTGCATTCCAAGAAAAATTAGAAAAAATTTACAATATGGAGCCAGAGAGCTCTTCAGCAACTTCTTGGGACTCTTAAGTTTGCAGACCATTTTAGTCTGTTTATTTCTGGTAAACAGTATTTGACATTGTCCATATTTACAAATGCATTAAAAGCAGAGAATAAACGTCATAAAATATGAATACATTTTTGTCCTTAAAAAATGCGTAAGTATTTAATAAAGCACTTTTGACTCCATGTACAAATTACTTTATTAGCATAGTCACAGGCCAATATCATTGCTAGGATTTATTTCATTAATGCATCACAACTTTATTCTGAAGAGGCTATAATCACAGAGGAAAGACTCTCACACACATTCTGAGGGGACAGCTGCTGTACCACAAGTACTGATGGCCTTGTTATATTAGTCATGGAGTAGCCAGGCAATAGGTCAGAAATGTTTTATCATCTTAGAGATCAACATGGGGAGGGATGTGAGTAGAGAAAGCCTTCTAAAGATGCACTGCACTTCTTTCTTTCCTCTCCCAAGATAAATGCACGTGTCCAGATAACTACACTCAGCTTCCTCACCATCCAGACTGATTTCAAGCATGACAGCTGGAATTCTCCATAACCTGAAATCCTGAAAACACCTACAAATGAGAGCATGAAGGCAAATTTATATGCTAGACTTACTGGCATAGTGTGTCTCAACAGACACGGAGCATTTTACTAAGAATGGAAAAATGTCCTGTAAAAAGTTCCATTCAACACAGTAGATATTTAAATCTAGATGGCAGAAATTATTCACCTCTGCCCACAGGTAATCTGATTCTTTTTAAAAATACCTCAGCCAAGTGAGGAAGAATAAAATGAGTCATCACAAGCAACAGGATGAAAAATCTTGCTTAGTTCAATTTTGTTAAAAATATGGAGGGATTTTTAGGTTTTCTTTTTATTTAAAGTGGTTGGAATTCTCTTTCCACAGAAACCTGTTTTTAGCACTACTCATCTCAAAAGAAGAGGCTTCTCTCAGCTTATGATATTTAAAAAGGAAACAAAAAGGAAAAAATAAAGCTCATGTTGCAGTTGTAGGTATCCACCTCCAGCAAGTTTTTCCAAGGCCTCTGAGAGGAAAACCCTTTCCATTATGTGGAAATAGCCTCAGTTGACTTTTCCACTCCTTTAACTGTCAGTTTGAAACATGTCATCTCAAAGATCTACCTTTACATCTACTTTTTACCAATCCACCACATCTTTTCCTTGGAAAGGGCATTAAAAAATAATAAAAAACCCCAAACAACCAAATCAAAATAAAAATATATTACAAATCCTCCAGAGGATCCTAACATAACAATTGTTCACTGCTAGCAAGTCCTAGCTTGTGGTAGATAAATGAAATATTTTCCTAAAACTTCAAATCCTTGGGCAAGACTGTTACATTTAGTGTTGCTTAACCTTCATGCTTTAGGAAATAGTAATTGAGATATTTGTGGTATTCTATGTATACTACATAAACCACAATGTTTAACATAAACAATGTTATCTGCTTTGCAAAGATAAAGTTATGTAAAGACTGAAGGTTTGCCAGTTTACTTTCTTGGCTAGTGTAAATGGAATATGAAATGAAAACTGGCTACCCAGAAAAAGCCATGACCACTGTAAGACTCAGAATAACAGTCATGAAGGCTTGTAAATCTCCTTCTCTGGAAACCCAAAGAGACGAAAATGTTCTCATTTTCAAACAAAATCAGGATTACTCAAAAAGTCCAGAAGTCATTTCTCCTGAAACAAAGTAAAATCTTTCTATGCAAGAAAGGAAAACCTGCACACCCAACTGATGAAACCATTGCCTTCGAGGTGAAGCACAGGTGAACATCACTGCAGCGATGCAGTTCTGAAACACATTTGCGACATGACACAACCAAAAAGGTTACACCTTTTGAAAGTGGTATTTTACACATCCTTCACTTCCTTTCACCTTTAATACTTGTTTTTAAAACACCTGGTCAAAGAAAACATTTTTATAACTCTCCAACTTGATGGGTAGAAATTTACTGGACTCTTCAAATAATGACTCCTGCCATCATAAGTTCTCATACTGGCATCTCAGAAGACAACCTTCAACCACAATATAGTCACATCCAAACAGTGAGTTAAACAGCTAGTCAAAAACAGTTTTCTCTGAAAATCCCGGCCTGAATACCACCTGCCCATTTCTATTCTCTGCGTACATGAATGTGCAGTTTTGTCATACAAATCAAATGATTACCCTTCCAAGTGACCCTGCAAATAGCTATTGAAGTCTACAACTTCCCCATGAGGCAAAGAGGAGGGGCAGACACTGATCTCTGTGGTGCTCAGTGACAGGACCCAAGGGAATGGCCTGAAGTTGTGTCAGGGGAGGTTTGGGTTGGATATTAGGAAAAGGTTCTTCCCTCAGAGGGTAACTGGACTCACAACACCAAGCTTGATAGAGTTCAAGAAGCGTTTATACAACACTCTTGGGCAGATGGTTGACTCTTGGGGATGGTCCTGTGCAAGTCCAGGAGCTGTACTCATCTATCCTTTTGGGTTCCTCCCATCTCAGCATAGTTTGTGATTCTGTGCTTATCTTGTTTATACATGAATGCAGATGTAGTTTGCATGCATAGTTTTCAAAAATCTGCCCTTGGGCTGGTAATTTCTACACACTGAAAAATCATGTGTTGTATCCTGAGCCCCACTCCAGCCTTGAGGGACCAGAAAAAGCTATAAAAAGTATAACAGTTTAAAAAAGTCCCATTTGTCTTTCCATTTACTAGTACTGTAATATATTCTGCTTCTCATCTGTGTTTTACACCTTACTTACTAATACACTAACCCTTTATTACAGAAACATGAGACCTGAAAGTTTCTGAAGGACCTCTACTCAATTAGCAATCGTTTTCAAACTTCTAGCTTAGCCTCATTAGGCTTGCTTTAAAACTGTTTCTTAAACATACACACACAAATCCCACATACAATTAAAATTTACTTTCTCTCTAGACAAACATAACGTATGGTCTGAACATAAGGTATTTCCTTAGGAACTGATTTGGGCAATCCCCAGGGAGAGTACATTAACAGACAGACCCCCAAATGCATGACAACCTAAACTTACGGATCATTTGAAAAGAATGACATGGGAAGGGAGAATATCTTAGTCAATGAAAATGAGGGCTGGACATCCTTCCAACTAATACTCCTAAAACCAAACTCTGTTACAAGCCAAGACAAATTGCAATCAGGAACACCTGTTGTCCCATGAAGAGTCCCAGTTCTCTGAACATGGGAGTAACAAAGATCAAGAAACTACTTTCAGGGTCCTCTGTACAGCACTACTTGTCCCCAAGCTCCTTTAGCCTATTCTGAAGGTGGACTTCCGTCCTTCCAGTGGTCTATGGTACTTCCTTGTGACCACTCCTGCTGCCATCTCCCGTGAGCTCAGGTTTGTGGATAACCCAGATCCGTAGACCAATCTCTGTTCATCATTGCCACATGAATAAAATGCAGCAGCAATAACCAAGGATTTTAAGATGGCAAAATGATATTGCTACCTTCATATACTGTTGGGGGGTAAGAATATATGCAGACTTTTAAGAGCAGAGCAAGGCCTAGCAGAGCATGGCTCTCAACTCACTCTTTGCTCATCAGCTCACATCTTGCAAACCTCACCAGAGGGAATTGCGTGTCAGAAGGCCTTGACAAGGTTTGCTGTGGAAGGGAAAGAGGCATGGAGACAGCTCTAGGAAAGGCAGACAGATGCCATTTTTGCTTTATAAAACTTCTGTGGCACTTGCTACTTAATGCAACCACTTGGCTTTTGGTCAGCCTGAAGAACATTTCCACAACCATTTACAATAATGATGTCAGGAGTCATTTATATACAAAGGAATCAGATATAGACTGCATATCCTGTAAACCAAAAAAGGAAGATTCTATGTGTTCTTGGCTTGGAAGTTATTCTTCACAACTCATGGTACTTTTTTAAACTCTCTTTACTTTCTACCCATCTGCTAGCTGGAAAACTTACATATTCAGCCTTTTTTTTTTCTCTCGGAAGACAGACATAAAGCAATCTAAAACTAGATCAGCAGTCTCTGAACTGGAGCAAGTGTGAAGTATACCCTCGCTTTCTTAAATCCACTTCTTTCTGTTAATACAATACAAATACCTGGCTAGACACAAAGCAAACGAAGTGCAATGGAGAAAAGAAATGTTTTCAAAGAGAGTATGAGTGGAGACAGTGCATATGAAAACTCAGCTTGAAAAGCAAACCCATTTTTCTCAACAAACTTGAAGAGCAGCCTCAGAGCTGTGTGGAATCCTGCTGCAGACCATTCAGACACCACGCAGATCAGTAACCGGGCTACAGCCCAGGTACCTGGTCTGTGAATGGAACACAGATCATGAGAACTAATTCCAGCTACACGAACAACAAATCAAATCCTTTTTATCTACCTATAGTTACCTTAATTTTCACCTGACCTTTTCCTCGTGGGTAAGTGCATGTGGGGGGGAAAAGGAAATACACAAATGGGATTCTGCTTCTCTAAGAAGAAGCACTCTTGATAACCATCTTGTTTCACTTTTTTTGTAGGTATAAAGTGTATTTGCTCTACTATCCTTCCCTTGTAGTTCCCAAAGACTCTATCTTAGGCCAAAAAACCTCAGATTAACATTTTTATAGGCTTTCCAAGCTGCAAATGATTGAAAAGGGCATGTTCACCAGGTAGGACTTGTAGGAAACCATCATCTTCACATTCAGTGTCTGCACCATGAGCAATAGAGCATAGGGAATGATGACATTGCCAAGCCACATTAGTGGAGGACAGGTTTGTATTTCCAGATTCACCTTTTATTCCAGGATATATGTGTACATTTTTACTAATGTCACAAACAAATCCCAATCTTGTTAAGAGTCAGTTTAAGGATGTCTGCCTCTTTAACCAGCTACTAGCACTTCACAACCTTACTTTGGCTTTATGGATTTAAACAAACAAATAAACAAAAAACCCACAAAAGCAAGCAGACAAACAAACATAACAAAAAACATCCTCCACAAACTCAACCAAATAGACTCCTAAAAAAATGTACCAGAAACTCAATAAAAGCTCATGAACATGCCTATATGTTGCTTTTCCTTTCTAGTCAGACCCACTGATATAGACAGAGCTGGGCATTTAGCTCTCAGCTTCACCTTCGAACTAGGACTTGTGCTGGGCCTTGGGGCTTCACCACACTTTAGTGAGGGATTTCGTAAGAGCATGTTCTCCGTGGGTACTGCCATCCAAACTGCATTGCAGCCCTCACCAGAGTAGTAGGTTTCTCCATAGGAGCTACACATGCTGAGGTAAATCCCTGTTTTGAAGACAGCCTGTCATGAGGAGCAGAGAGGCAGCGTGCCTGGGACTTGTCCTTCCAGATGTCCACTCTTGCTTTCTCCGCAGATACGTTTCCTTTCAAATACATATTTTATAAACTACAGTGTTCACAACCTCTTTCCCCCTCACTCCAATAGAATGGGTGCTTCTTGCAAGTGCCATTTAAAGATTGAAAGATTTTACCCTACTGTGATACCTTCATCATCACCTTCATAAAAATCACCCAAATCCCAACAGCATGGCAGCTCCCTGCCACCTTTAGAAGAAGATACACACTGTCTCCTCCCATCACACTGTCCCCGGGGCATCCTCACTGTGTGGTGTCAGCCCCTAAGTACAGACAGTCAGAGAAAGGTTATTTTTCAGGCTCTGCTTGTAAAAGCCCTTCACTTGAAAGCACTCAAGGCCCTTTTAGACCTTTATTTTATTACTATTAATTTACTAGTAAGTATTTTTATTTGTCAAACTTTTAAAACATACTCCTTGTGAAAGACTAATTTTGTCTTCACTAGTTGCATTGACACATCATGTTGAACGCAAGCTGTCTGTGTAGATGTAAAACAGATGAAAAACTAAAACTATTCAAATATGTACTTTTCCAGCCTTGCCCAAACCCAAGGACAAGTAAAGTCTTATTTCCTCTACATCTCACAGCCATACCACATGGAAAATTTCATTCCCCAAACAGCAGCCTACCAAAAAGGTACAACAGTGTGAAAAAAAGGATGCTATAATTGAAATTCTTTTGCAGCCATAAGTATAACAGTTGCTATGAAGCCAAAGCCATGATTTTTGCAAGCAAAACTAAGCAAAAAGAACAAAAGTACTGAAATTCTTTTGAAAGCTATGAGGGAGGTTTTCTTTCCTTTCCCACTGTTTAATCAAAAGTAGTAAAGATTGGGGTCATTCAGAGTCATGAAAGCTTTACTACTGTTCTCCACTGGCATCCAGGCTTCTCCATATTTTTGCAGCATAACGCAATTAAATGATATGCCCAGCCCAAATTTCCCTTTCTGGTTCCCCTCACAAAACCAGGCTTTTCCATTCACTATGAATCCCTTTGCAATGCCGATGGGGGGGATGAAAAGAAGGGAGGGAAGAAATTAACAGTCATTTTCTAAGATTCCAACAGGTACGAAAAGGAAAATCCCTTCCTCAGTTTCCATCTGAAGCATGCTCAAGTCCTGTCTCCCTTCTGATGCTCCAAAGAGAATCTGTTTGGACATTTGGGGACTGAAGACAGTGGCTTCCTTTCCTTTGAAAATGTTTTGTTGTTTATCCAACAGTTTCCAATGTTATTTTATTTAATAAGAAAGGGTGAATTGTGGAGGTGCCTTCCCCTGAAATCCCTGGGGGAGGGACCCTGCAGGGTACGGGTCTGCCTCTGTCCCTGTCCCCATGTCACGTGTACCCCATACCTGTTCCTGATTGAGTTAGTGTGTGTGCCTGGGGCCAAAGGAGAGCAGAGTCCCATGACTGGAATTGGCAGTTTCAAGTCATGCTTATATGTAGTTATAACCATAATCAGTAGTTTTTTATCTCAAAGAAAACTGGTGTATATAGGGAAATGAAAATATACGAAAGAAAGGAATATAAATATTGTACTTAAGAAACTGGCTGATAATTCAGTAGTTTGGAAGAGGTCAACCATTTTTTTTTCAGTAATACCTCAAAGATCATGTGACCAAAAATAGCATTGATTATTCTCTTGTAAATCAGGACAAAATAATTACAGGTACTTTGCTGTTTTTTAAAAATGGATTCTTGACCATGGTATGAAGTGATTCACTCTCTCTTGTGACAGAAAGATAAATGGTGCTATATTCAAGGTTCAGAAAATTTTCTGCAGAACTGAAGGAGAAAAATTGCAAGTTCTTTCAGTGACAAAAAGCCCTCTCAAAACTCTTTTTGACTCTGTAAAGAAAAAATTGAAAGTATTTACAAAATTTTTTTAAATTAAGTTTAGGAAGATATCATTCTGAATTTGAAGGGAAAAAACGTGGAAATAAAAATGAGAAAATTATACACAATAATTTCCTACAGAAATTACTATCCCAAATAGAAAAAAACATTGAGCATAAGGTGATGGAAGGAAAACACCAACCACATCTGGAAGACAAAACAAACCTTTTGTTCTAGACTGTCTCTTCCCACACAAGCATACAAACAGAAAAAAATGTACTTTCTAATGTTGTAGTATGAAATGTCCAAAGTTTGAAAAACTGATTTTCTTCTGATCGTCAAATTTCTGAGTATTTACATAACTTTATAAAAAGCCTATCTTTTCCACTTGTATATACTGTATTTTCTCAATGACTGCATATAAGTTGTTCTTTACTGGAAACCCCAGTCACTCCTTATTCCCTGTACCTTTTAGGCATAATGCCTAACTTTCCTACATTACAATTTTCCTCCACTTGCAAACATCATTCACCACGAGCAGTGTGACTTTATTTCGCTTCCATTTCTGATAAGCATCGAAAAATTCTAACCCAAACACAAATGTCACAATGAATAAATAAATTTTAAAGTGTATTTCAGGAGCTGTACAAATTCACAGAGGAATTCATGTGAAAAAGCATTAGTGCTTATTGGCAATACAACTGACTGCTCACTTGAAGCTGTTTTAAGTTTACATAGCTTTACTGTGAAATTCTTCCTTCCAGGGGTCTGAATCGCGAGAAAATGCATATTTCAATTACTGTAATTTGCTCTCATATCAAAACAAGCCCATTCTTCCCAAAGTAAGTCAGAGTGTCTCTACATCTCTTCATCATGCAAACCTACTTACATAGAATAATCCCACTATTACCATAAAAATTCCTCTTATTTTAAGCCATATGAATGTCTGCCACACACATTTGACTATTCTTGTCCCAAAAGCAGCACCATTCAATTCATCTTACACAGCAGAATAAGAAAAAACATGTTTTCTTTTTCGTTTGTGCCAAGCTGACCATGATGGGAGACCAGTTTCATTTTTCTAAGTCATAATACTTGCCAGCAAAGCTTTCTGTTTAAAACACAATGTTTCCCCACTGAAAAGACACCCAAACATCCAATGTTGATTGATTCAAATGACAAAAGCAGCTTGGATTTGGGATAGTTTTGGTAATCCTCTAGGGCTGGAATGGAAAGATTGCTTCAGTTCTGGGTATTGAGGGTTTAATGGTGCAGGGTCATCTATTGCTACATTGTAGCAATGAGGAACAGAGACACACAGACCTCCTTGCTTGCTCCGAAGAAGATCATTTATTGTAACAAACCGAGCCTTTTTATGCTCTAAACTGAACCACATCAGCACGCATTGGCTTTAGCCCATCAGCTCTCTGACCATGTGGTATCCACAACATCTCCCCAGCCAGTCACTGCCTCACGCACGAGGCAAGCGCACACCAGCCCCACAACCCCATCTCTGGTCATAGGACCTGTTTTTTACCTCTCTGTTAGCCTTTCTCAGAGTGCTTTCTGTTGAGCAAGAGTGAACAGAACTGAACAAAACTTATCTCCTACACTACATCATGTCAAGTTCCCTTCAACCTATTAATATGAAACTCTGAAGAGCATCATAATAATGAAGAAACTTTTCCCTCCTTGGCATGGTATTCATAAGTAGTCCCTTTATACTTCAAAGAAAACACAGTCTTTAAACTATTCCAAGTAATGCATTTCAGAAGAATCACATTTCATATGAGGAAAACCACAGGAGAGGAAAATAATATTGCAAGATTTAAACTTCTTGATCAGTTCTTAAACTACTTTAAGAAAAGCAGTTTATTTGCAAATTGAATGCGCAGACAAATAATAAAAAATGTGGACATGGAAAGGCACACTTTTAAAGTAAGAAAACAGAGTTACTTAAATGTGCAGATAAAGCAAACAACATTCAAAACAAAATAAATTGAAATAATCTGCAGGATTTGGAAAAGATCATTATCTAATTATCTTGATTTATTGACTGAAAGTATCATATGTTATCTCATTAAACCCATCCCCATCAAAGACACACTGTGCTATCGGGACATGCTTATATTAGCACTTTCTTCACAACTGTCTTTCTCCTCTGAAATTATCATTCATTGCACTCTTCCACCCTGAAACCCTCCAAATCCACAGACCCAAAAATTCCCAGGGATACATTTCCTGTCCAAGGATAAATTGTGGTATCTGTACTTTATTAATCCCTAATCTCTGCCAAGTCTGTGGGAACTGGCCACTACTTATATGTACCATGATGATTACTAAAGCAGCTGGAGGATTAAATTAACTCCAAATGCAGCCCCACCTTCAGGGATGGCTATCAGAGCAGAGAGGCTTCACATGACACAACAACATGTAGAGGGAAGACTGTTGCTCAATGCCACCAGGGCTCTGTTGGGGACAAAGCAGTGCCTCCCTTCTGGGTGCAGCTTTATACACCAGGACAAGAGCTGGATCCAATAGCTTGTGGGAAAATGGGTTCACTAACACAGAAAAAAGGTTCTCACATGTGATGTGAAGTAGTTCCACAGAGCCTCCCCTGGATGGAGAAACACACCTTGGATAATGCTGCTGCAAACCATCCTCAGTATTATAAACAAAGACCCCAACCACCCTGGCCAGGATATGTGCTTTTACAGACCCACCAAATCTAATCCAAAACTCTCTATTGACAAGCACACCTCTATTAGTTCTCTGCACTCAAGGCTGGCACACACCATAGCTGCATGTATTTTGGGGCCAAGTGGGAGAAGTTGCAGTGCCAGTGTGGCATCAGGATTTGGCTGCAGGCAGTACACAGTTTCTGCTGCTTCCCCTCCTCACTCCATTTAACTGCAAGGGTGCACTAACAATATTCATTCCTCAGGCCTTCTGCAGCTCTCTGAGTTGCCACTGGTGAATCATGACATGATTTTAGGGGAGTTTGACAGAGAAAAAGGAGATGGCAGAGTGCCAAATAAAACTGTTCCTGTGGTGAACTGCCCCCCAGATTGGCATGGTGGCTCCTCTAGGACTAAGACACCAGCAGAAATTAGTATAATGAGGTTTTTTAAACTTGATTTCCTGTTAAAAGAAGTCACATCAGAATGACACTGGATCTCTAAGAGGTATTTTAAGGAAAATTCGGTAACAGAAGAAGACTTGAAACAAATTCAAGTTTCAAAATATCAGTGGTATCGCACACAGAATAGAGATATCTTTCTAGACCAAAACTACCAAAACGTACTGATTGAAGGCAGCCTACATCAAGGAGAAACACAGGTATAGGAACCTTCCAAGTCTGGGCAAAATATTTTGCTACATTCTCTCCATGACTGGTTTTTCTTTCAAACCCATACTCCAATATCTTTTTAATTCTAGTAAAGAACAAGAAAACTGAGAAGAAAGGTCAAAACCATCAAAAATTACTTTTTAAGTGATTTCTACATTTCTGAAGGTCACGCAGATGTGACCTCTTGGTCACATCTAAACTGCTAAACAGAAAACTCACACTACAAAAAATTCCAGAATATCTAATTCACAAACTCTTCAACTAAATAAACATAATTGATTTTCAAACAAATTACTTCCAATGAACCTAGTTTTGATGCTTAGGCACAGCTTGGATGAGGTGCAATGTGGCCAAGTTCCCCTAATGCCCTGCCTGACCTGGCCCTAATTCATCTTTTAGACTTTACCTGAAAAAGAGCAAAAGCTACACAGGATTTTGACTTTGTAGTTTTAAGCAAATTTTTTGTTTCACTACCTCACTTTCTGATCTGTAAAACAGAGATAATGCTATTCAGCTATAGTAAAGAAACTTCTTGAAACTGACAATTGTCAGCAAGACACCCTGAAACAAAACACTTTACAATGCAAAGCAAAATATTTTTCAACTAAAGCTCCTATCACTCCCGTTTATTAACAAGAGGAAAATACCTGAGCTAAAAACAAGGTACTAGGCTATTGCTTTCCATGAGGCTCACAGGAATACTAAATTGTGTCCAGGATAACCACACATCACTTAACTCATATCTCACAAAAAAACCCTATAAAACCACACTCAGAACCATTTGCACTAACAGAAACAAGGCATTTGGGTGAATAACCCACAACCCTGCTGTGTATTCAGCACCACATGCTTCATCTGACCAGGAGAAAGACAGTCCTATTCTTGGACTGAAGCCAAATCCCTGTGTACCTGCAGCACAACCATCAGTGCAGCTGATTTACTACAACCCAGGTGCATGCTGTTTCTGAAAGTGGGGAATAGGATACAGGGGTTTTTCCCCCCTGTGTAATATGTTGTCTTTTCACATAAACCCTGTGAAGGAGGGGAGGAAGTTAATTCAAGCATATTCATGATTTACAGCCATTTACATAGCTTGTGCTGTACTGGAGAATTTAATCTTGAAAGATTTCCCTGACCAAGAGTTTTCAGAACCACTGCAGCTCCCATTGCAAAGAAACCAAGAAGTGTGATGATGCTTCTTTTAGATTCAGCTGCATAATGGGTGACGCAATGAGCTATAAATGCTAATACAGAGCATAGGAAAAATCACTGAGATAAAAAGCAGCAAGAAAACTAGAGCGGTTACTAAAAAAGGCAAACAATTTTAAAATTAGAGTTGCAATGCAACATTAGATCAGAAAGAAACACAGGACTTTCACCAGATGTTCAGCACTGTTGCTAACATGAATGGAAACAGCAAATCTACTGGATGAGTTGTGGGGTTTCTCCTCTTCTTGGGGGATTTTTTTAAACACCAAAAAAAACCCAGAAAAAATTCAGATTAAAAAAGACACAGCTGGGAAAGATTACAGGTTTCATGAAAAACTCATCTCTGACGCCTTTTCCCCGATTTCCAATTTGTCACCAGAATCCAATCAACAGAAATTTTTAAGAAATACAATAGCTATCATCATTGGTTTTGTGTGTGTGTCCAAAAAGCCCCTAAAAGAATTATTTTTTATTTTATTAAATATTTGTCATTCTACAAGTCATTCTTCTCCTACTGACTTCTCCAGTTTATTTCACCTAAACAAGAAAGAAGTTGAATGGTTACAAGCACAGTAGCAGAAGTTATATTTGTCCCAGAGCAACCTAAAGTTATGTGAAATCACATAAAAATCAAGGAGCTCCTGTGAGCTCTGTGGACTTTCTATAGTAAAGAAAAAATGATGGAATGTTGCGAACTCTGCTTGACATGACTGGGGACTATGCACTGTTCAGTTTTTGGCGTTTGACACTTATAGCACTGCTTTAATTCGCTAATTCACAGTGTCTTCTGAGTAACTCTCAATCTGTGCTTAAACTGAACCTCAGGAGAGAAGGGGCTTCAAGCTGCATCTGCATCCTGTGGAGTTATCATCTGAACATAGTCTCAGGAAAACACTTGTACACTTGTACAAATATATACGATTAGTGACTGAATGCTGTGATTGGACTGCATGGTCCTTGCAGTACTATTTAAATTTAAAAATATAAACAAAACAAAATAAACAAACAACAACAACAAAAAAGGAAAGATAAGAAAAAAAGGTAATTTTATTAACTCCAGAATTAGCAGACGGAAAATTACTTGTTTCATTTTAGAATCCATCCAGAAGGCTGTTCCATCAACCCCTCATTTGGAGACTTGGTCTTTAAACCCAAAACTTTACATTTTAGCTTGCTAGCAAAAAGAAGACACTACATCTCTATTATCTCCAACTTCCAGTAAATCAAAGTATTATTAGCTATATGTTATTATTGGATTGCAAACAGCAAGTTCTATCCAAAGTGTCAAAGGAAGAGTAGGAGTAGCAATATAGATGGGACTTTTACCACTGCTCGGTAGCCTTGCTGTTTTCCAGCATCACCTTGCTTGGTAGCTGGCCAAATCAGTGCTGAACATCAAACTAATGGACTTCCGTCTATAAACAATTTGTTGATACTTAGTTACCAAAGCAAGTGGATAAAAATACACCATGTAACACAGCAGGAATCCCAGGACACTAGCAAGGAGACTGGACACCGACAATGTCAGTTTGAATGCAAAATAAATTAAATGGAACACATTTTCCTGACAACAGTTACAGCATTTTTCTTTCCCAGTGGAGTGGACTTAGTACATTTCATAAGAAGCAGTGAATGCTAATCAGCAGCAGCCTAAAATCAACTTAGTGCATCCTCAGGTCAAATTTGGGGCTTTTTCAGGAGCAGAGTTATTAAGGGAGTACACCTTTGTTCTTTTTGTTTGTTTCCATTGGAAAGAACCAAAGCACCAAGACCACCATAGGACTTCACTAGCAAATCAAAACATACAGCAGGGAAACCTCAGTCATCTGATCTGTTTCAATTACAAAGTTTTCCCACTTTTTGGAAGGCTTTAATGATCCATGTTCTTTTTTGTAAAAGAGGGGCTGAGTCATCCCATGTAGGAGCAACTATAAATACCTAATGCCAAGTCCTCTGCACAAAAGCTGCAGCACTCAATATATAGTATTTTGCAGACACCCAAATGCTGGAGAAAGAGTACAGCATGCCCTTTTTAGGAAAGAACATCTGTTGCACTGGCTGAGAAGCAGCTGGCGTGACCTCCTGTCCCCAAAGTAATGTCAACTCACCAGTGTTACTTTTTACAAGCAGCGTTGGAAGATTTCCTCACAGTTTGAGGAGGGAAAAAGTATTTGGAATGGAAAATGAAGCTGCTGTCAGAGGACTTGTTCAGCTACTAAAACTTTGCTCCTTTCAGTAAAACATAGTCACTACATTATCTCATAACAATGCAAATATCTGGTTATCCTTACATTGTATTCTGCAGTTCATCTTGATATGGAGTGGAACACAAAGTCTGTTTGCAATGCAGGCATCACCACACTGCACTCCCACTCTTCCATAGTAGACTCCCAAGTTCTATGCCTCTGGAGATTAGCAAATGTGAAATCAGATATTTTGATACTGTCCCGTCTTGTAAAAGGGGAGTCAGGGAGGATTCTTTTTATCGATTCCTCGGATGAAAATAAGGCGCAAACGTGGCAATATTATATCTGAGAACTGTTTATTGATGAAGAGAGATAAGTATTCCTACCGAAGGGGGACAGAAAGGGGAGCAAAGAGGAGAAATGAGAGACAGAAAGGAAAACAGAATACCTGGATAGATCGTTACCGCTGTACCCCGGGCGCCTTACTAAGCATCAGCTCGGCAGATGGAGCGTGTGAGCAGCAAGCTGCCATGTCTGCGTGGCTCCCATGGCGGCTAGGCGCGATTTCTAAACAGCAGCTGGCTGCATGTCCCTTCCGTCAGTGAAGAACAGGCTGCTGTGGCTAAGGGCACACTCGCGGAGGAGCTGCGGGTTCTCTCTCAGGCTTGGGGCGCGGCGGCTGCAGGCGGAGGCAGCTGCTCCGTCGGGGAAACAGCGGAGCACTAGGCTGTGGTGGTGACGAGCTGCCTCGGGGAAGCGGCAAAGCAGGGCAGGACAGGTGCGGACAGGGAAGTTACGGCCGCAGAGAGAAAAAAGAGAGGGGGGTAGGGGGGCCAAGATGATCCTCCAGGCGAGCCCCTGCTCCCTCCAAGAAACCCAAAGAAAAATAACCCCGATTGTGTTGCGGTTAAATGCTCTAAGTGGTAAACCTCCTTCCATAGCCCGATTTCCCAGGTATTTTTTCCCTGGCATTCGGGGCTCTGTCCCACCAGCAAGTGGGAGGTCGCTTTCAGCCCAATCGCAGAAGTTTTCTCTGTCCTGACTGGCTGCCAGGAGAAGCCTCTCTGGGGACAGAGCTCCCAGGTACAGCCCCTAGAGCATCTTTTCACCTCAAGTATAACATATGTTGAGGCATAAATAAAAATCAGATTGGTCCCTCTCAGATACCCATCAGTGAAAGCCCACATGCATGAGTTTAATTAAATGTTAGGATTGCCTTTTCCGGCCATAATCAAAGGTAGGAGTGTAACCCTAACACAAGAAGCCTGAGTCAAAGCAGGAGAACAAAGTTAATATTTTATAGCTACTTCAAGCAAGCATCTGAGCACTTCCTACCCCCTGCAGACAAAACCAAAAAACCTACTCCAAAATCCCCTGCCAAATACTGTAAACAACCATCTTTCCTGCAATGTTAACAGACTGTTGGAATAGGTCATGGGTCTTCACTAACATACCCATTTTTGCCTTTCACATGCACACTGGGTTGGGTTATTTTTAAACAAAACATGGCTAGATGATAGTTTGCTAACTGTTTCACTGAATATTTGAAGATATATTTGAATATATTTAAATATATTTGAATCCATAATTTAAACCTTTAAGACCAAGTTACCAGACTTTTGCTTTTCTTTTCTCTTTTCTCATTCTATTTCCCTTTACGTCTTAAAAAGACTAAACAAACCTGAATTTCTTAACATTTTCTGCCAGGACTGTGAAGGGCATGACAAGAGAAGTCCAGATGAATAAATGAGAATTAAAACTTCTGAAAAGCAAGGAAGTCTTAGTTACAACATAGAACTTCCTCCCTGTGATCAAAAGGGGTAGCTAATTGTCATACATGAAATCCCTAATTATGCTTGGTCTTTGCATATTAAGTGCTTTAATTAGTTAATTTTGAGTTAAATGTTTTTAAATTGAATGTTAAAATTAACCCATCAGCCCAGGTACAAAAATCAAGTTCTATTGTTGGTGTTTTCAACTGTTCTAGTAGTTTATTTGCACTATCCCAAGTTAAAAATCCCAAGTTAAAAAAAAAAAAATCCCTTTTCAAACTTTAAACCACTTGTACACTGTAAGAGGTATTTTTCCTATGTTCATTGTCTACTTTTACAAATGTTTTAAAATGTGTTAGATGTATTTTAAGATGTTTTTAAGGGTTTTTACTTTGCACTTTAGTCCAGGGACTCCAAAACCCCAGTTTTTAACAGCCAACAGCTGTTTTTAGCCCCATAGCCATTATTCTGCAGGCAAGCTCCACGGCAACCTGAATTTTAATGAGGGCATGTTACCGTCCTTACTCCAGCTGATAACACCCCCCTGACAACGACGAGCTATTGGTGGACAGAGATGATCTGTCCAAGGAGAAAGTACCAATCACCTTGGGCCAAAGGGGCGGGCTGTGGGCGGACTGGGGCGGAGCAAAGGCACTATAAAACAACGATGCAAGCCTTAGGGGACGGGCAGATTTCCGCAGATTAGCTGTATTGGATGCCAGTGCTGGGCGTTTAAGCCTTACTCCTATTAAGGAGCCTTTAATAATTTTTCTTGGCTTTTGGATTAGCTAAAAGCCAGCCCAGCACTACAAGTTTTCCCACCAGAGGTCCAGTGCTGTCTCAGCCTGAAGATCTCAAATCCCTGTGCTGCTGGGACATACCACCTGTGAGCCAAAGGATCCCAAATTTTTGTATTTTGCTAATTTTTGTAATTTTTTGTTTGTTTTGTTTTTCAATAAATCATTTTAATTTTTTAATAATAAGAAGAGTTGTCTCATTCCTCACAACTCTTTTGGGAACTTGTCCGGGATTTGAACCATTACCCTCTAACAAATGGCAATTAGACTCACAGGTATTTACATAGTTTCTTTGTTTCTCTCCATCACATTTATAAAGCAATCAACATCACAGTGCTCTGTAGCTTCCTGGAGATCAGTCAGTCCCTAGACATGATTTCTTAAACTTTTCCTATGGCAGTGCTCTGCCTGCACAGAATACACAGCCCCTCATAACTGTCTGTGGGGGAGTCTGATAATGCCTACAAGTCCTTTGCCTCAGGCTGGGATTTGCCAAAGAATGCGCAGACTTTACCATAAGAAAAGGTGAAAGAGGCTCACAACATCTTGCTATTAATACAACAAGAATACCTTTTTCAGTCAAAACTACTAAGGGAAATCTCAAACTGCTTCCCCATCCTGCTCTCCCACAAAGTATTCATATTTCTAACACAGGATGAAAGCAACTTGACCAAATTGAGTTCACACCCACTCTAACCCTGATTCAGGACACACCACCCAATGATATGATTTAACAATAAGGCTTTGGTCAAATGTTTACTTTTCTTCCCCAAGACTACAACACTTGACAGAGAAGTGAAATCGAAAAGTGGACTGCAAAGCCAAGAGCAAAACAGCACACAGCCTTGTGATGAGGGTTCTTCCAGTGCCAGTGAGAAACAGGTTCAACTAGGAACTCAGACTATCTGTATGGGATCACACAAACCACTAAGTATGACATATGACATGGGTCAATAAAGAACTTTGGAGCGATTACATGAGCCAAGAAAAGAGAACAGCACCATTTCTGCTATTTCTGTTCATACACTTGATCTTTTACCGAAAATATTTGTTATTAATCCTTCATGGCTTTCCTTCCTTGAATTATCCTACTCATCTTTTGAAGTCACCTCACTTGTCTAACTATCCTTAGTTCTCTATACCTTTTCTAGCATTGCCATACTCCTCTGAAAGAAAAGGAAGATGACTGTGCCCAGTATATGCAGAGATAGGTTGAACATAAATGAATTTTCAGTTTGGCTCTCCACGTCTCTCCTAATTCTGATCATGAATTGACATTTTGGCTGCCACCTGAAGTGATGTTTGCAAAGACCTAGCTATAACAATTTCAATATTTCTATACTGAATTGTAATAACCAGTTAAAACCTTATAATTTTGTGTATATTGCTGGCTTATGCCATAAACAATACTGGGAATTCAATCTGCCATTTTAATGCCTATTCGCTGCAAAATCTTTCTGTAAACCTGGAATAACATCTTTTGGGTTTTTTCTACCTCAAATACTACAACATCAAGGGCACTTTTTTCTTACTGTGAGTTCTACTGAATCATCAGCACACTTTGCCATTTCATGACCATACATCCCTTTCCTGTATCACTTGGGAAGCACAGGCTAATGGAGTTCTCAGTGACACCTCAGTTATCTTCAACTACAAAATCAGACTATTATTTCCACTATTCAATCAGCTTCTAATTCTCAACAGTACCTTTCATCTTTAAGGCTTCATTTCAACAAGGTTACCTAACTTAAGAGATTGTAAAACCTTTCTAGAAATTCATTTGCCCAATATCCACAATAGTATCTTCATCAACTCTTTCTAATGAATGAAAATAGACTTGTGAAAAAGAGATTTTCCCCTAAGAAAATCACATTGGTTTTCCCTCATTCTATCATATGATTTGTGGACATAATAATTCTATTCTTTCTACACTTTTTTTCAGTTTCCTTGGTATGTAAGGAAGACAAACACTATTTTGACTCAATGAACTCTGTTAAATTTGTATAATATTTGGTATTGCTTTGCAAAATAAGCAGCTTATGAACTGGAGTTGTTAGTTCACTATTTACTATTGGAATTACCTCAGAACTTTTGGTTGAAAACCAGCTGGTTCTGAAAAACACATACACAATTATTCATTGCATCAGGTGGTCACAAAAGCTCTATGCTGCCACTTTGCCAGGAGACAACTCACCTGATCTGTCTCCCACCATGTAGGAAGACTTCAAAACATCTGGAGAAGAAATTTCAATTAAAAGAATTAACTGAGATTTTTCTCTCATGGTTTTGCTATTTGTGAATCTTTATTTCAGGACCTGATCTTCTACAGATCTTCTGGATTTTAACCAAGGCTTCTTGCTCTCCTCATGCAGAGGGAAGCTAATATTCCTTCCATATCCAGGATTAATTTGAAACTACTCACTGTCCTGGTTAGCAGCTGTTACCATCAGCCTACCCATACCTCTTTTTTTCACTGGATTTGTAAATGCTTTGAAGTCTTTGTTTCTACTGCTTCTGTTTTGTAAAAACCTTTTCTAAAATGAAAAAGAAACAAGCACTTGTTTTTACCAGAATGAAATATTTAACTTGAAAATGTCTGATTTGCTTTTTTTGGTGGATTTTTTTTGTTCATAGGCAGTTTTGTCAAAAATGCTTCTGTTTAATCCAGCTTTTGATATCACTTTTCATTTTCTTTCTCCTTTACCTCCTACTTTTTATGGTGCAGGGCTAAGCTAAAACTCATTTAGCATTCACATAGCCTCTAATTAACTAATGGTCATCAGATAAGGAAATGACATCATGCTCTAAGTATTATTTTGCAAATGGATCAGAAAACCAAAGTCTTCATTAAAGCCGTAGTCTGCTTCCTCTCTGCTCCTGAATCACTCCTCATGGGCTGTACAAATACAGCAAGTCTTCCTCTCTGCCATGTTGTTCTGGCCCTTTTTCTGCTCCCAGCCATTGCTCTTCCCGCTGCTAAATGTTAACTGATTTTTTTCAGAGCAGTCTCTTGTTTCAGCCCATATATATACTTCATATACAGCTACAGTCCTAATGAGAATAAAACCCTATGCAGCACTCAGAATTGGTAGATACCATCAGTGGGTCAAGAACACCTCTTTTTTGGAATGTGCAATTCCAGGAACATGAAAGGATACAACAATGATGACTCCAAGATGTAAAACTAATAGGACCTCATGATCTTCCTTCCCTCCAGCACTGTACTTCTGTAAGATTCATCACTCCTCTTTGCTTATGAACCCCCCCTCCTCAAACTGACTCAAGCAGAATGAAACTAAGGTGCTTCATCTGCCATCAGGCACATTTGTCCCTGAGTTGAAAGGAAATGTCCCCTTTTACTTATGTCGAGGTAGACTTACCAAATTTCATATGAGTGAGTTGCGAGCTACACAAGCCAATGAGCCTGCACAAAAGCTTTTGGGGTTCCACAGGTGAAAAAATAATAGTAATTTGAATCCCTAAGATACTGTCATGAGTGTTTCTGTGTAACTCAGGAAAGGAGAACATTAATAATCTAAGCATTATCTGAGAGAGAACCAAACACTCTCTGAGGTTTGAGCATTGCCAGCTGTCACTGTCACTGTGTTTCTTTCTGTTCTGAGAATCAGCTGAATATAGCCATAAACTGTAGCTGTCTTTGCTATCCCATATAAAATCATAATTTCTAGAGCACTTCTCAGACACCTGACATCATACAACACACCACACAACACATCTGCCAGGGATTAATGATATAATTTGAAAACAATCTTCTCCAGCCCAGTCATTCCTTCTGAGTTCAAGTTTTCCCCTTATTTAAAAAAATCAAAATACTTAACACAGGAAAGGTTTTCAAAGCTGTTCCTGCTTCTCTTTGCAACCCTTCCATGACACTTTTATTAAATCACAGGACTGTTTTTAGATCCAATAACAGAAAAGAATTTGTTTGGCTTGTCAAGGAACCTGTTGACTGGACACAAAAACAACTACAACCACTATTTTTAAAACTAAAAGTAAAACTAGAGTACAGCTTAAATATTTTTCATTCTTTTGACAGTTGCCAAGACATTAATCCTGGGACATTGCAATGATAACTTGTTTAACATTTTCTTTCTTTTCTGAGAGGTGGCAGAAGAAGAATTTTCAAGACAGCTTCACTTTCATGTCACTTGCAACTTAATTAAATACTTGCTTCCTACTTGGTTAATAAGAATACTTCCAGCTGATTATGGAAACAGGAAGCGGTGCCAAGAGGTGGTTTCTTGAAAGCAAATAGTGATAAAAAATACGAGTGTTTAATAACAGTATGGTCAATTTAGAACCTTTCCCTCCTCCCTTGTGGTCTTTGGAAACAAATACACACCTGTAAATGAACACTGCAGAACTGCTTGCCACTGTCTTCTTTTTATGAAATGAGATGTTTTGGAAAACTGGGAGAGACAACCTGCAATAAGAGAAAGTGTCTTTTCCAAGAGCATTCTGGCTTTAACTCACTCATCTTAAGAGTTTCACATCCCACTGACAATTACTTTTCTGAGCTCTAAAACATCTTGTGTCTCAGGTTACAGTACAGATTCAGTCTCTCCTCCTAGCTCAGACCCTGTCCCTTCTGATGTCACAGCCTATCCACTTGCACGTTATCCTGCCTGCAATGTGCCTACAGGCACAGCTCCTCTGCATCTTTCTACCTGTCACTGTAAAATACATTGAATGCAACCAGTTATGGGAAAATGTTAGTCAACTGAAGCACCAACAGGCATGTTAAATTCATTAAAATCCTCTTTAAGGATCTCCTACAACCTTAGTGTTTAAACTACAATTAACTTAAAATAGTCAGGAGGGTGAGAATATGGGGTAACAACAGTGGTTAAGAACAGGGAGCTGTTTCAGTCTGTGTCCATTCCTTACCACAGCCAATGACAAATCCTATCAGAGAAGAATAAGCAAAGTGTTACACAGTGATATCCCTCTCACACACTGTTCCATCTTCCAGCAATATGAAAAGGGTCTCTGAGTCCAGGGCTGTATGTCTGCATTTATCTCTGAAGTATTATGCCACAGATTCCTGTGATCAATTTTGAACCCAGGTACATTTTTGGCATCCAAAAGGAACTAAAATTTAACCAGCAATACTGGAAATTCTGCCATGCTCAGTTAAGATTTTCCCAAAACACACCCTCAGGTTACCAAGAGTCATTCAGACAAAAAGCTGTGAGGCACATGCTTCCCCAGCCCCCTCTCTGACTCCTTTGGTTGTTCTCTGAAGCTAAGCTAGCACCAGCTGCTGGAGGCAAGAAAAAGCAAATGAAATATGCATTCGTATCTGTCATGTTGATTATCCTTTGAGAAGGCTTGAGATATCCCAAGGTCAACATTTCATCTGAGACTCATTAGTGGAGGCTTAGGTGTTTCTCATTCACCTTTTCTCTGGTCACCAAGACCTAAGACACCTGCCTCCTGGAGCCAGCAGTCTCATTTAGCAACAATGCTAGACTGCAGCAATGCAGCCCTCCCTTTACAATAGTTAACTGCCTTAAGTCATAAGGGACAGCCTAAGCCTAAAGTTTTTCAGTCCATTTGAAATAAAAGCCCCTACAATAGCAGGGCAGTATCATGCCACACAACTGGTTTATTGCTAAGTTGGAGGAAGGAAGGCCAAAACCCAAAGCCCCATTTTGCTACACCTTTTTGGTCTTCAAACTTTGCCAGCTTGCTGGGCCTTGTTTTTATTATGATATAGCAAGGTCACAGCTTGAGGTGTTAAGAGTTTGAAGCCCTTTAGTTCAATTCTTTGCTATCAATGGGCCAAATAACAGTTAATCCTGCTTTTTTTTTGAAAAAAAAATTCCACATTGATAGATGTTTGTAATAGGCCTTACAAGGTGTAAGCTGTGGCTGTATGAAGTACTAAAATAGATTTGAGTAGAAGAGCCTAACAGAAGGTACCAAATGAAGAACATGATTGAAAGCATTGTGAAAAATAAATTTACAAGATGAGGCTGATGTAGCCCAGATGGAAGATAAGCATACGTACATGAAATGCGTGGAAGATGAGAAGAATTTTAAAGCGAACTCAAATCAATGCTTCCAACTTAAAAATGTTCCTGTGATGAAGTGCATTGGGCTTTGATTCTGGAGTGGTCTGTCTCTTACATCATTGGCAGTTGTGAGTAACTGATCTGTACATTTTCACCCAAGCTTTGCACACCACAGTGTATGGTGGAGAGATTTGGCAATATCTGCCTTTGTACAAACACCCAAAGAGAAGAAAAAAAAAAGCATGTAAGGAGAAAAAGAAAAAAGAAACCAAAATGCAAATGAATTTGTGGCAGAACCACTCTAAACTCTTGAGCCAGATTCAGAGAATTAGTGTTACAGTAGTATAAAAATTCATAAAACAAACCATTACCCTAAATCCTGAATGTCCTGCAAAGAGCCTGTGGAGCAAACAGGTGTGACAACTCAAAAGCAAGACAGGAGGGAAACACAAAGATCAGAAACCAAAAGAAAAATTGTTAAGTGCCTTCCCAGTTTCACACTAAATTACTGCTTTACAGCTGTGAATTCAACTCTGATTTTTGAACTCCCAGTCCAGGGCTTCAAACATACAATATTTTTCCTCTTAGCGAAACAACAACAGTTTCAAGCAACACTGTCTATGCCAAGTTTGGTGGTGGTGGTGTAGGGTCCTGTTTTTTTTCAACTCTCTGGATTATTTAAACAACAAACTGGGTGGTCAGGAATGCCTGCCATACACTGGCTAGTTGCTTGCTGCTTCACAAAGGAGATGGTGACTGCTAATGGTAGCAGCTAATAAAGTGATCCCTTCAGTTCAAATGGTGTGGTTGCCTTAGAGATCAAAGGTCAGGATTTCTTACTGGAGATGGTAGCTACTCAGGCATGTTTAGCATTGCTTTTGTTAAACGGGGACACTTGGAAGATTACTCTGTTTCATGGTGGACCCACGAAGAAACCACTGAACACTTTGGAGTCTATTTGTATACTGAGGAAGACCAGGCAAAGAATCAGACCACACCTGAATTTACCTAATTGCATGGAGACAAGCAGTCTCCCATCTTTAAATGTTCAATGATGAGATTTCAGTGCTTCCAAAATAATTTATAAAGCATGGAAACTGTTTAAGAGGAGAAAATGTGATTATTTCACCATTTCCTGGTAAGAAGGTAACTTCTTTGTGTAAAAAAAAAAAAAAAAACCTAAAAATTTAATTTAAAACCTAAGCATTTGCCTGCATCTCTTGTGTTTTTATTGGCTTCCTTTTGGGTTTTGGGGGTAAGGATGGTGGAGGATAGTGGATTTTTTTCAGGGTGGGGAGGTTAATGAGGGCAGTATTGTAGTGATGGGATACTATTTCTAAAAGCTTTAATTTCTATGAACCTCAAGGTCACACTCTAGTCATTGTCTTTCACATGAACATTCTCCTTCCCTAGATGATTCATATCAGATTTTTTATCACCTTGAACCATTAACACTAGAGACATTGCAAGAGATTAAGAGTGCAGTATGGCATTAAAAGAGTGAAGACTACCATTTAATACAATTTTAAATGATTGAGCAAAATGTTCAAGCTGCCAAAGTGGAAAATTATGTCAATTTATTAAGTTTAGCCCAAACTAGAAAAGATCATGATGAAATTCAGAAACACATAAAAATGGAAAAGATAGTTGGGACACATGAAGTAGAATTTTGATAAAGCTAGGATAGTAAATACTTTAGAGGAATAATTTAATTTATACTGTTGGGTACCACTCAAGCAAAGGAACAGGGCAGCACTATAGACAGTTCAGGCAGACCTACCTCCCACAGGATGCAAGGCAGTAACCTGCAACAAAGACACTTGAATTAAATGTTGAGATTCTGTTAGATATTAAACCAACACGTACTTTTATCTATTGTGGGCCAATCTGCACTTCAGTGTGTAATGAATCTCTGAGTCTACATTTTTATTCTAAAACCTGGTTAATACAGTCCTCTAGCTGAAGGGCTGGTCAAGGCTTCAGTGGTGAAGAAGGCGCAATGGGTCTGTCTCTGGGACAGAGAGAAAGTAGTCCTGTCTCAATTGTCTGTGCTAGGGGAAGTTTTGGTTCACACCTAATTTCATGTAATTCTTACTAATTTTCTGCACTACTTGGGTAAAGTACTTTTATATATGCAAGAACTTTCAACCTTGCCAATAATCCTTATGTACACAAACTTTGCCAGAGAAGGATAAATTTTTAGGGCTGTGAATCACATCAGCCAAGAAAAGCACTGGAAATCCTGGTAAAAATAAATTCTTACAATATGGCTACCAGGTATGACTATATTGACCCAGAACTTTCAAAACTACACTAAACATCCACTGTAGCACAGCGTAACAAAATATTTGCATGTGTACATCTCACAAAGGGGAAAAAATACCACAAACATCTTCAAGCTGTGAGTTAGAACCCTGGAATAAGGCCAAGGCTTACCTTTCCAGTAGTCGTTTTCAGATCTGCTACCCTGTGCCTGAAATGCCAGGTCCATGATACATGGGCACTGCATGACCCCTCTGACATGGGTCCCAGAGAGGATGCTCTCTCCTGGGAAGAGGAGAGGAGCTTCAGAGTGCACAAGCCATGCAGTGCTGCAAATGTGTGGGTCTTCAAAGATGGTGGGCAGAGATGGTGCTGGCAAATTGGTAACCACTATGATAACAAATTGGTCCCTCTTTGTATTCCTGATCACTGAAATCCAGGCTGCTGCAGCTCTGTAGCAACAAATTTGCCTACACCAGAAGTCACTGCTGCAGCTTCTTTATTATTTTCCTCACCTATTGACAGCAAGACAAAAATTCTCCAGCACTCTTCCCTCATCTTCCCATGGGAAAGGCAACCTTGTTCTTCATTTTTGGGACAACAAAATTGAGACTGAAGTACATGTGCTGCAGCAAAATGTTGTTTGCTATGGAACAGCCATGATTTTTCCTTATTGTCCATGATTCCTTCTTATCCACCACCATGTACAACCACTTTGTCACAGTACTCAGCAAAAGCCATTTCAGATTAACACAATTCTTTCCACTGACCCTTTATTGCTTTACTTTTATGCAGATGTTTCAACAGTTACTTCTTTCAATGCAACAAAATAGGTGACAACAATTCAACAAAACCTAAGTGTTTAATACAGCTGTGGCCACTGCTAAGAAGAAAAAGGTGATGGCACTTGATTCTGATACAGTCCAAACACAAACCTCAGATATCCCCTTGCACTAGCACTCCCATGCCATGCCATCTGCCTTCTGCACTCCACAGACTGTTCTCCAAATTGTTAAGCAAAGACAAAAATGGTAAGAGAGTTCTACTATTGAATGTACCTATCATTTCCAGCAAAGCAGATTGTACCCCTATGCCCACTCAGTTTTCAAAAGATAAGGTGTAAAATATGACAGGCTACAAACACAAGGTAAATTTTATGGGCATTTGGAACATGAAAAAGAAGAAGACCATAATAATGCTACCACCAAGCTCTTCAGTGAAAGTAATATAAAATATTTTAACCATTTAACTAACATCTTTCACAGCTGTTGAGTTGTTTGCTGGGGCTGTGATCCAACTGCTACTACAACTCTCAACATATTATAGATAAGTCAAAATTCATAAGAAATTAAAAGATATCAAGATGGGTTGTGAATGTGAAATATAGCAGATTGTACATAGAATGTATTAAGAATTGTACCTATATCCAAATATGTTGTGCTTGGAATGTGCCTTGGCATGTTTCCTGGCATCTTGCTCAAAGTTACAAAACACTTCTCCCAAAGGTGAAAATTAGCATATGAAGTGAAGGCAAAACTGAGAGGAGAAGTGGTCATGCATCCACCATCAGGAAGCCAGATATCCATCTGGCACATCAATCTACTACAAATTCATTCTGCCTAGGTGGAGAATCCTTTCCATCTGAAAGGAGTGACAGATATGATCTGTTACTCTCTGGACACTGCTGGTGAATGGACCTCTTACTCAAGACTCTTCATTTTAATTACACAAGGATTTCTCGGGGAAGTATCATCATCTGAACAGATCCTTTACCAGAAAGGCTAAGATGAGTTACTGGAAAATATCAACCGAAATACAAAGAGAGTCCCTGAACACATCAACATCTCAATGAACCCCTGATCTCTGGACCAGAGGACCATCGAAAATGAAAAGGACAAAGGATTCCCTAGCCAGGGGCAAGAAAAACAGTATAAAAACCGGACTCAGAAACCTCGAAGGGGTGCACTACCTACCTGAACTGCTGGTGTTCAGGGCTGTGTATGTGTCACCCAGAGTCAAGAACCTAGGCTTGGCCCTGCCTTTCTTTATAGTGGCTATTCAATAATGTCAATTTGATCATAAAATAAATTCTGTTTGTTTTTATATTAATAATTTGGCTCGCGCAATTTATTAATTCGATTTAATTGGCAGTTTCATTTATAACAAACAGAAAAGGCTATGATGACCTCTCACATGCATTGGTTGCCATTTTAAAAGCAGGGTAGAATACCCAGCTGTAATACAGGAACACAAATTTTATTATTATGGATATCTGTCACATCACATTTCAGTAAAGCTGAAGGAAATTTGGAGGTAGATGCAAAAAGACTTCTACATCTTCTATCCCATGACCAGAAGACAGAAAAAACAGGAACAGGACAGAGTTGTTACCAAAAAAAATGGTAAAAGAAGAGACTACTTAGTACCAATGTAGCATTAAGAAGCAGGCATTCTTCATTTGGTCAGATGCACAAGGGGATAGCTCCTCCTAAAGCTGTGCATGCTGTGTACAGGAAAGTTTCTGTTTATATACTGTATTCTATATACATATTAATTGATGTCCCAGAATAAACATACATATGATAATAATTTCTCCAAAATCATTAACATATTGTCCCTCTCCTTTACTGCATGAATTCTTCTCTCCTGGAGGTCTCTTTGATGGTCCCTAGTGATGTTACAGCCACTATACTTAGGTACCAGGGCATTGGGGCTGGTGAACTTCCAGTTCTCTTTCTTACACCATGGGCATTGTGTAGTTCCACAGGCCAGTGGTTTTTGAAGAATAAGCATTGTGTTAACTCACCAGGTGTAGACAATTTATCATCTGGTAATAAAACTGCACTCTGCTAGCTTTAATTTCCTTTCACTTAATTAGACCTTGTATATGTTCCCAAGCTGAGTTCAAATTTATAGCTGAAAAGTATGGGGTTTTTTTCTTATCATTTGACTGCAAGGTGCAGGGGGGTAGAGTGAAAAATAGGCTTTTGACTGTAGCACTTCTCTATTCCAGTCCTTTGGCTAAAATACAGTCTGTTTCACTTGATAAACAGAATATTTGAAACAGATCAGTGCATCATTACCAACTGGGCATTTTTCCTTCTTAACTTGTAAATAAATATCAGATGACTGGATTGAGTGGGATTCATTTGGCTAAATGCTGTCATATTTGTATTACAGATGTCAACCTCAAACAAAAAGCTTTTGGCTTTTTTGTGAGCCAGTTGAAACTTGCTCAATGGAGTCTTACTAGTCTTGCCCTAAAACACATATATGGAGTGGGCCAAGTGAATGATGCCCTAAAACTGTTTATTTCTTGCCACTAATTGCAAGGGCAACCAAAAGTGAGCAGTAACAGATGGGTGACAATATAAGTATCACCCATTATGCGTATCAACCTATTGACAATACAGCTGTCACTTTTTCTCTCAGATGACCAGTGCTGGCATCTTATTCCAGACAATCTCTCCAGGAATTGTCTTGAGTCATGCTATGTTCCCCTGAAAGTAGAATCATTAGTTTCTTCCAAGACCTAAAGTACTATGAGGTAAGAAACTTTAATGACTGAGCTGGAATGAAATATGCTCAGCATCATAGCTTAGTCTCTATTTGGGAAAGAGATTACATGGAAAGAAAAACCATTTTCTTGTAGGCTAAAATGGAATATTATACCTGTTTGACAGAAACCTGAGGGCTGCCAACTGAAAAGATCCATTTGGAAATACAACATTAAAACACCAATACACCTTTTATAAAAGTCACAACTAAAAACATAGAGAAGATAACAAAGTTTCAGTTACCTGTAGTATAGACCCAACTCATAAAATTCATCCACCTGTATTATCTTGCTGCAGAGGTGGTGTGGTAAACACTGCAGCTGCCCTTTAGCTGAAGGGCAATGCTGACTCCCAATGGCCTACTCACATTCTTGCTCACCTGCATAAGGGCCTGGTATATTCTTCTTGTATATGGTGGTAAACACTTCTGGGGGTTTGGCTTAGTGCCACAGTACACAGCCACTGGCTGATTGTGTTGGTTTTGCTCAGCCCCTATTGGTAGCAGGGGGTCCACAGAGGTGGCTTCTGTGAGAAGCTGCAAGAAGCTTCCACCATGTCCAGCAGAGCCAGTCCCTGATGGCTCTGAAGATGGACATGCCACCAGCCAAGTCTGGTCCAATCAGAGATTATAGTAATGCCTCTGTGATAACATATTTAAGAAGAAAATCAAAACAAAGTGGGGCACAGATTTTTCTAGCCAGAGAAGAGGTGAGAACATGTAAGGGAAACAACATGGCGACACCAAGGTCAGTGGAGAAGGAGGGGCAGGAGGAGCTCCAGGTGCTGGAGCTGAGATTCCTCTGCAGGCTGTGGTGATGACCATGGTGAGGCAGGCTGTCCCCCTGCAGCCCATGGAAGTCCATGGGGGATGCAGAGATGCACCCACAGCCCGTGGGGAAGGTGCTCACACTGGAGCGGGTGGATACCTAGAGGAGGCTTTGATCCAGTGGGAGACCCAGTGGAGAGAGAGGGGGCCCTGCTTCCAGGCTGGAGCAGTCTGTCCTTGGAGAACTGCAGCCCCAGAAGAGTGACCCAAGCCACAGCAGTTTTGGGAGGACTGGTGCTTATGAGATTGGAATCATGCTGGAGAAGTTCACGGAGAACTGCCTCCTGTGAGAAGGGACCCCATGGTGTAACAGGGGAACGACTTCCTTCCCTGAGCCAGGTGGAAGAAAATCTCGGGTGATGAACTGACCAAACCCCTCATGCCCTGTCTCCCCGTGCTGTTGGTGAGAAGGAGGGAGGGGTTGGGGAAAGAAAAGGTGGTTTTAAGGGCTTATTTTACTTCTCATTATCCTCTTCTGATTTTGCTAGTAATAAATTCATTTTGTACTTGTAAGTTGAGCCTGTTTTGCCCTTGGAGTGTTTTCTCCTTGTCCTTATCGCAACTCATGAAACTTTCATTAAAGCAGGGGAGGGTGAGTGAGCGGCTGTTGTGGGTTCCTGGCGTTTGGCCAGTGTCAAACCATGACATTGGTAAAAATCAGGGATAAGTAAGAATCCCTTTACCTCTCGCAATTGTGTTTATAAAAACTAGGCTTGAAAGGGATCTATTTGAGATAAGTAGGAAAGCTATATGCAAGAGCTGCAGGCACCTCTCATTTCCTTCAGTGACTTCTCCTTCCTTGGATTATCCAGGAACAATTCTCAAGCAAGCAGAGCATTTCGGACAGATTATCACATGCAAAGGGTAAAACCCTGTTCCTAAATGTCCTTTTGTTCATGACTAGCAGAGTAAAAGTTTGTGTCTTGTTAGGCATTTTTAGACACCACTATAATATACCAGTACTGTTTCTCCTTTTCTAGAGAAAATGTCTTATAAAATTCCTTCTAAACAGTCTTTGTTTTCAAAGAAATTTTGATTAGGGGTGATTTATTTATACAGGCAATGCACCTTAAATACACATATATATTAATATACATAAAAAAATAACATGAACCCCAGCACCATTCCCTCTCTCTTCATATGAACAAATCTGCTCCAAAGTAAGAGAAAAAGAGAACAATAGAAGGCTTAGTTATGCAAGTGACTGGAGTTTATTCCCACACATTACTTAGAAATCTGTGGTTTGTTTGAAATGAAGGATAAGCTGAAAGTGCTTACTAAAAAGTTGTAAATATTAGTCAAAATATTAGTAGATTAGTGGAAATGATACTAAAGTAAAAATAGAGATTTGTTTGTACAGACACTTTATGACCGAAGGTCCTTTCCCACGGGCATGAAACTAACTTGCATACTTTGAGTTAGCTTTATCCATGTGTCCAGTGATCAGTCTTACCAGTCTTACCATCATTTCTGTTTACTGTGTACATAAAATAATTATTTGCAGCCCACAGCTTGATGTAGTCCTTTACTGCATAGCCACATTCAGTAATATGCATCCACAAAAGTAAGTTCTTGCAACACCTCAAAAGGAAAAACTTTTCTGAGGGTGGAGAACAGATCAATGGTGAGGGCAAAACTGAATAAGAATATTCCATCTGTTAAAAATTGCAAGTGGTACACAAACAAACAAAACATGATTATATTGCTTCTTAACTATGTTATTACCAACTAAGTAACTATGAATGAAATTAGCACACTCACTTTAAACATTGCAACCTGTAGTTACAGACAAAAAGGTTTTAAAATAAAACTGTTTTGCAATAGAGGTGTGATAATTCATCTGCCAAAGTCTAGAGTCAGCTGAAGGTCCAGCATAGACCAAAGAGCTCCTAGGTAAAGTGTAAATTTGTCAGTATGCTTGCCAGATCTTGGCAATCTAAGCTAACCTCTCCACAGATGATAAATCAAGCTCATTTTAGTGCTGAGCTGTTGGCAAACTGCTACACAACACTTGTCTCATGGCCTACACCTGTTATCCAGCCTGCCACTGGAGGAAGGAGTGCAGCAGAACAAGAAGCAATTCAGTAGCAGAATAACCAACATGCCAAACAACATCTGTTTTGTTGTGAAGACTCCCAGGTGTCATTCTTTCATATTTTGTCCTTTGCTAAATATATCACAAAGCATAAACATCTGACTGCCTTTATTTTCCTCTGACACACATTTAACACATCTCTAAGTAGGAAAAATATCAAGCTGGAAAGGAAAATAAAGGAAGATGAGAGAAATATGACACTTAAAAACACATCATCAGATCCTAAAGTCATTTAAACAGTCCTTGCAACTTGACATTAGAAGCATATGATACATATATATACACACAACTGATGGTCTTCATTTCCACTTCACACCTACTTATTTCATTTCCTTCTTCTCAGCCACCTTTGAACACTGCATTGCTCAAACAACAAACACTGCAGCTATATCAAATATAGCACATTTACACATTTACATAAGCTTTTTCAAGCTTTAGATTTTTTCTTTTTCTTATTAAGATATTAATTATTTCTAACTCTTTTTTCTTGGTTCTGACTAGAACTAGTAGGACAACAGTACCTACATACATTTTCAGAAACACTCCTACAATGCATCTGCAGGCAAGCCAGAATTCAGAAGTACAAGAGAGGAAAACCTCTCCTAGGATGTCCAGTCTAAACTCTGCTTTCTAAAAAGATTTAGACACCTTATATACTCTTTTAGATTATACTGGGGATGTCTATTTTAAGAAAACAACCCTTCAAACATCCAAACCTTACAATTTCCTCATCCATCATGGCGACTGTCCCCCTGGCTGTTTATAACCCATGAGCACTGCCATGGTTTACACACAGGACTATACCAGAGGTGGTCCCTGATCCCAACAGCTCACAATTCAAAATCCTGTACTGATGCAATCACTCATTAAAGAGATAATTAGGTCTTAGAAAATATCAACATGAAAAGCAGATGAGTTGTTGCACTTCAATAATCCCACTGACTTCTTGGATGAAGTCAAAGATGTATCGTGGTGGTTTCTGTGTCTCTGGCATATGTGGGAGCAGTGGCTCCCAAACAGTACTGACAGTCAGAAAAGCCGTAATAGGAGATCTACAGAACCTTATTAAGTAGCATTTTACCTTTACTGCCTTTGCAAGACAATATAAGAATTGCTGCAAAAAAGAATTAGAGCCAGGAGTAAGATAAATGCTTAGAAGTGACTAACAGTAATAATACATAAATATTGCATGTTAAACTGGCTGCCCACCATGCAGCTTTCCAGAGCCACACTCAGGAGTATTCCTTTAAAGACAAAAAAGACAGCACTAACACCAAAATAAGATACATACAGATTATGAAGTCAGAAACATTAGATTTTCAGATAGCGCTCTTGGTAGGCAGAAGGGGAACGTAGAAGCCCTGTAAAGGTATTTTGCTTGGTCCCTGAAGCAAGCATCTTTGTGTTGAACCTAACAGCCTTCAACCAACACAGGACATTAGATCATTTTGTTACAAAAGAAGGAGAAGGACAGCGAGAGACAAAGCCAAAAAAGACCAACAGCAACAGTGTGGGGCAAAATTAAGACTGTTTTCAGAACAATAAGGAAAGAAAAAAGAGCCATCACAAATATTTATGATGTTTACATGAAGTATAAAAATATTAAGAATAAATTCTGGCATTTGTCCAAGTTCTTGGAAGGGACAAATTAAAACCAGTGTCAGAGCACACTTGCATTCAGTATCTCCATTTCAGGGAGGCATTTTTCAGAATTGCTTGTACATGTATGGGTCAAGCAGAGATACAGACAGCATACTCTGCCCCAGTGCATTTAGCAGGAATGAAAATACCAGAGGTAGAAGCACCATTCCAATTGCCTTAAAGACTCATCCATTCCCTCATGCCAGAAATACTTAGTGGATTCAAAAAAGGCTTTGAAAATGCTTTCTCAGGTGAGTAGGGTCCCCAGGCAAGATCATCATCCCTTACTGAAGCCTGCATTAATTTTTGCCATTGATTTCTATCGCCAAGGCTGGGTTGCAGGTTTTGTGTTGTCACAGAACAGACTGCAGATCAGGCTCTCAAACCTGGCTTGCTCCAGGGCTCAGCTTCTCTAAGTCAACTTATGATTTTTGCTGCTGCAATTTGAGAGCAAACAAGGGCAGCCTTCATGGAAACAATCACATGGGCACCACAAGAAAATGGAAACCACTTCCTCCAGGCTGCCTTCCTGCAATTAGGCACTGGATGGGTTGGTGCCTGCTGACATGTCCAAGTCACAGGGAGTTTGTGGTCTGCCAACTACAGTTAGAGGGCTCAAGCCTTCCCTTCACAGTAAATTGCAGAGCTCATGAATGGGGGCAAACCAGCAGCCTTTCTCCTGGGCAAGCTGCTTCTGGCATGGGGGGTCATACACCCCAAATGGGAATTGAACTAACTCTCTTCCGCAGGGGTAATATTCTCTCATTAAAAAACTATGTTTGTTACTGCACTAATTTGTCAAGTTTATCCTTTACTAGGGCACAGAGCAATGGTTTCTCCTGGTGGCATATACCTGACAGAATTATTCCAAAACACCACTTAATGATTTAAAACTAGTTAATAGCTATTACAGTTGCCAGTAACCACTCAGTTCTTCACTTTCCTCTGAAGAAAATCCTCATGGGTTAACAATAAAAAAAAGGGTTCCTCTTTACAGTTTTTCACTTTGAACTTTGTACCTAGAAGACATTGCAGAACTCATAGAGCAAAAATCAAAGCTTCCAGGTGATTCCACCCCAAATTTGCTGCTGCTTCTGCACTTGCAGGAACACTTGGCATATTTTTTATATATATTAGATAAAGACTGAAAACCTCAACACTTCCTAAAAACATTCAGGGTGTCTTCCTGTTGAGGAGTACATCTAGTGAGGTAGCTCAGTTGTGTCCTGGGTGGGGAGAAATGGCTGAAGTCCCAGCCAAGAGGCCATGAACTGGCAGTGGCCCTTTGTTAGGACCCTTTGCCTAACAAAGGGCACAGGGTCTACAGTGCTGGCCATGGAGGGGGATATGTAGAACCCAATGAACAACAACATGGCCTCAGACCAAATATCACTATTGGACCAAAAGGCAAGCATAAGGGGCATGTAAAGCACATGGCAAACTGCTATACAGACTGTAATGGTACAAACCCCCAGCAATTCCTTTGTTCAGAGTCCCTCCCCCCCTCCCTGCTGCCTGGGACACCCAGCTTGAGCTGTTATCATGTTGTTGCACTATGATTAAATTACTTAAGGAACCAGACGTCTGAGACTCAGCTATGGGAAACCTGTAAAGACTGTGAGGGAAACCTGTCTGATTGCTTGAGAGTGGTGCGTGTGGGGAGTCAAGCAGGGCGACCCCCCTCCGAAGGGGCTTTCGTTGCGGCAGCAAAAGTCTGGAGCGGTGGGAATGTAACTGCCAGTGGCTCCTAGATGGCCAGAGAGGAAACTCTCCTTAACATGACAAAGTTTCTGGCTTTTTGATTTTGGCATCTTTTCCAGCTCGTTGAGTAAGAGCACACAAGCCAGATTTGCATGCCAAGTGATAGAGCTTAGTCTCTTACAAGAAAGGAATTTTAAAGCCTCTTCATCAGATCATTGTCCCTATACACTTTGTTTTTACTGAAACACTTTGGTTTTATGGCTAATGGTACATTGCACTTGCTACTATCTAGATCCTAGCAGGTCAAAAACGCATAAAAGAAGGTACAAATTTATGACAACCTGTTTCAACTTACATTCTTTGTTAGTTGTTTCTATTTTTACTCTTTTCTTCTCACTAAAGTTATTAATGTCTGCTCCCTTTTAGTCAATCTTGCCAAATGAGCAGCTGTAAGTCTTCTAATAGGATGAAAGTTGCCAAGTCATGACAAGTTTAACCAGTTGTATTTTCAACTTACTTTGTCATCTATGAAGGAAGTAGTAAATTTACTTTACTCTCACATTAGCTTCCCTTAGACTTACCACTAACTTCTCACATTTCAGTCTATAATTTAACACCAGATCTGGGCCTTCTCCCAGGCCAGAAAATAATAAAAAAAAGGGGACAATATAAACTATTAAAGGGTTCTCTCCCTTTTTTGTTGTATTTTGTGGTTACAGTCAGTCTATCACCCACTCCTACCTTTATGGTATTAAGCACATTCAGATAATACAGAGTAAAACATATTCAGGACTTTACAGCCCATTCATAAATGAAGATAAAAAATAACTAGAACAACAAGACGAAAATAAACCAACTTGTATAAAAAGCATGCAAAACCCATTCATTATTAAGTATTTTTCAGTTTTTCACAAAGGAGATAAGTGTTCACAAATACATTCAAGGGAGACTTTTTTACAAGAAACTTCCCATGTTACATATGAGAAATCACAAATATCAACATATGCAACTCAGGCAGAAAATGTGGTCAATAACTTTACAATAAAGACAGACTAGAAGACCCTCTGGTGAAACTCTTTGCATGAAGTCACTACATGATTTTCTTAGCAGAATTTGATCAGAGAAATCTCTCTTATGCAGGAAACACTGAGCTTTTGCTTAAGAATCAATTCGTTAAATATGCTCTACACAGCTTTTACAATAACTCCTTCTGAAGACTCTCCTTTTGCAGCTGTGGAATTCATATGCAGCAATACAAATGTTAACACAAGATGAAAACAAATGGCATATTACACTGAGCCAGTCAGAGGATACCAATGGACAAAATAAACCCTCAATTCAACATTGCATGTATTCCTAAAATTTGGCTACTTCACTGCTTTGAGGATAGCTTTCATAAGTATGCTTTTTTTCAAATATGACCATTTTTTCTAAGCAAAAGTGACCACTGAAAGCAAGCAGAGTGGTCACTTGGTGACATAAGCATTTGATCGGAGTAAAGGCCATTGCAGTCATAACAATCTAATTTGCTTAATGCATCCAATCTATAAGAACATCTAGTACAAAGTCAGCAAACAAGCCTTAAGCAGATGCCATCAGGTCAAAGATATTGTGGGCAAGGGGAAAATAATTTGAATTCCTGGATAAATATGCATTTCAAAACTCTGGAGAAAATAATTTGAATTCCTGGATAAATATCCATTTCAAAACTCTGGAGAACAGCTAATGGAGGACACTACAAAATACTAAACATTCCCTAAAGTAACTAGGACTCCAGGAGGTCACAGAGCTCTATAAGATGAATTGACAAACAAAAATATGCAACAAACAAAGTCTATGACCAGGGATTTAACGTCCAATCACCAGCACAGCCATACCAACTGTAACTACCCTGTTGCTTATGTAAGTGCTGGTGAGTATGTGCAGATGAGGATAACATGACAGAGTATGCACTCTTCCTCAATTTCTGGACCTTAGGAGTTCAAGATTAATTCAGTTCCATACCTGAAGTTATGTAGTGAGTATCTCCTTATGTGAGAAAGGGACAAAAGGCATTTTGTGCCAGAGAAGCTCTATGCTGCAACTTATTATTCCCACATTTCTTCAAACATATTGGCAGGCACTTTTGGTATGAACTAAGGCACTGAATTAGCATTATGTATTGCCACCCAAACTAACACAGCACGTGTAAGAGTTTCCCAGGAGACTCTGTTCTCACTAAGAGGAGGTTATAGGTTTGGAACACACCCAGAAGCCACAGCCAGCAAAATTGACTGTTTTCTCTTTAGCCTAGAGAGTTTTTCATTGGAATTTCCTTTCAGTGAAGTGCCCTGGTCATTCCCTCCTAAGGGTAGCAAAGTGAAACGTTAATAATTTCAGGCACTCCCCAGTTTGGATAGGGTAAGCTGACCATGTGCATGTGTGCATGTGTGTGTTCAATATTAGCGCACATTCTGATATTCCTCCATGTCTTCTAAACAGGAAAACCACTAAGACAAACAAGCTGTTCTCTACTGCAGTTTTCTGCAGCAATACTCTAGCATTAAGTGTATTCCTCTTAAATGAAAATTTGTCCCAAGGAAGCAGTAATAAACTTTCACAGCAAAATTTGCCATCATGTATTTAGTTTTTATAACCCTACAAAAAACATGTTAGAAAGTTTCAGTAGTGTTGCCTTCTCTGATGCTTCTTTCCACCTGAGAAAAAAAACTCTTTGGCTAACCACAAGTGCCAGAGAAATCAAAAATATTCCTATCCATCGTTACCTGCCTTTAATTTTTTTTTTTCCTAGTACAAAGCTAGCTTTATCTCTGATTGGCCATTCAGTTCCTGAAGTGCCATCACTGGGAAATGCAGTAACTTCTTTCAGATAAAAGTCCCACGGACTGCCTCTCAAAACAGTGGACTCTGGTATCAAAGAATCATGGAAAGGTTTGGGATGGAAGAGACCTTAAAGGTCATCTAATTCTAACCTCACATACCCCACAGGCAGGAACACCTTTCACTAGACCAGGTTGCTCAGGGCCCTATCCAGCCTGGCCTTAAACATTTCCAGGGATGGGGCATCCACAACTTCTCTGGCCAACCTGTTCCAGTACATCACCACTCTCTATAAAGATCTTCCTAACCTCTAATCTAAACCTACAGTCTATTAGTTTAAAAAAGTCACTACCTCTTTTTTATAAGCCCCCTTCAAGTCCTGGAAGGCTACAATGAGGTCTCCCCAGAGCCATCTCTTCTCCAGGCTGAACAACCTTTCAGCCTCTCTTTGTAGGAGAGGTGCTCCAGCCCTTTGATCAACTGCTTACCCCCTAAAAGTGCCATGCTCTGTCCAGGTCTAAATCTGCCTCTCCTGGATCTCCAAAAGTTTTTATCTGCAAACAAAATCTCTTTCTGAGAAACTACAGTATCAGATAGAAATACATCAGTGGGCAGATGGCAAAGTCAGGCATATGCCTGCAACTGAATATCTAAAAGCAGCACTGAAGTGTTCATTAAAAGTCTGCATGCAGTAAAAGTAATTTTCAACTCTACGAAAACTTGAGAAATATGCTTTTTTGAGATACTCTACTTGAAAAATTTATCATATTTCTTTGACATTACAGAACATATCACAGGGACGAGTTCATCCAAGGGCTCAAGATTAAAGATTTCCATCCTTTTAGGGTTTAGGAGGGTACGCTACAGTTTAAAAAAGGGAAGCAAAGCAGAATTTAATCAGCTACTGTGCTGTAAGTCTGCTAACTCATTAAAAATGCCATTTATTTCATTTGGGGACTACAAAATCTCTACTTGGATTCTTAAATATGATTAGCTAGGCACTTTGACAGCCACTTCACCACAGCAGCCAAGTTTCTGCCTGGGCCATAAACAACATCTTTGGCCTTTTTCATTCATACTGGCAAAAGTCAAAGAGCAGCAGTGAATTTCAATAAAATCAATTACCTTGTTAAGACTTTAAATGAGATTTTTTTTTTTTTTAGATTTTATGATGGATAAGCTCTGTACCAAGCAGAAAAAATCTGAAGACACTCTCCAACTATAAAGAAGGAGATAGTTGCCCACACGATTATATCACCTAACAATGTGAGAAGAGGGAAAAAAATAAGTAATTTCTTTAAAAACCTGTGAGGATGGGCAGAGGAAGACTTCTGGGCAAAACCACTGCCTTCAGCTCACAGCTGAAAACCTCCCAGTGGCCTCAGGACACAAGCACCTCTGGGCTACCACACAGCTCTCTAGCCACACTGTCCAGTAAAAAGATCCCAAACAGTTAACAGTACAGTATCTGATACAACTTGCTCTCCCACTTGGCTGCACTACCAGCCCTTACAGATCTCACAGCACTTAACTACTTGTAGCATGGGTTCTCCCTGAAATGAGGCATGTTTGGCAGCTTGATTTTGGTCATATTGTGCAGGACAGTTTTGAACTTGACTATGAGATGACCCTTGAAAGACAATCTTCCTTGTTCTTGGTGAACCTTGCAAAAATATTTGAAAAAGCCAAAGATAACTCCACGGTGATTAACAGTATTTAAATCTTGATATAGTTAATGCTCAGCTCAGAGATGTCACTGACTCCTAATACTGCCTCTGGTAAGAGGCAGTAAATCCCTTTACTTAAGGGGTGATGAAAAGAGTTATGCAGCTGACCACTGTTCTTCCTTTGCCCATATGAGCTATGCAGGAAAAAATGCAGCTTCTCTTCTCCCTGGCTTATTTTTCAAGGTGAGACAGCTCTACTCAGTGCCAGACAAAATTTATCCAAAAAGAGATTATTGATTACTTTGCAGAAAAAGGCAACAGAAAACACTACTTACTTATTTCTATTTGTATTTATTTTTTAAAACACATTTATTTTGCTCTGCTGGAGGGAAGGCAGGCTGTCCTAATAGATTGTGAGTGGACTTTGCACTGTTTTGGAAAACAGAACTGTTCTGGAAAGCATGCTTCTTGTAAATAAACCCCTGTCTGTGCTTCATGATCACCCTACCTATCCCACAGCCTTTTAAGGCTGCACACATGTTATGACTGCATCTGGCTGGACCTAACAGTTTCTCCAGTTGGCTCTGCAAAAGGGTAAAATAAAGTTATGTAAAATAAGGAAAAGGAACAAACCCAAAGACATCAACTCTGCTCTTGGTCTTAGCACTGAATTTCACTGCAGTCATCATTCCTGGTAAAACTACACAGCAGCTTTAGTCTTGCAGTGATGATAAACTTTCCACTACAGGCTGGAACAGTTCAGCATTCCCTTTGCTTGCCAAGTGGTCCAAACCCTGTGAAATTCTAGATAATTATGTACAAGTTTTCATAGCTGTTGCTGCTGGGAAAGCAGTCTCTGCTTCAAGTGTTATCTCTATCCTGTAATACCACCAGCCAAACCTTTGCACAGAGATATTAATTCACAGACAGACAACTCTCAGAAGAAAGCATATGATCAAGGTGGCACCATCTCTACACCTCATGTGACTGAGAACAAATGCTTTGCTATCCAATCTCTAGAAAAAAGCTAGAGTATTATGAATCAAAAAGAAAATACTTGAATACATGCAACCTCCTCAGAGGAGATCAAACAGCTATAGAGGGAGAAACAAACATGACCACAGACTTTAACTGAAATAGGTGAGCACTACAGATTAAGTTTGTGTGAGATCAGGAGCCCACAGTATCTTTAAAAGCAACAGTGATGCATGGCAGATGAAGACCAGAAACATACCCATAAAAATGCAAAGTTTTGCCTGCAGAACTCAGCACAATTGTGCAATTTCTGTTGAAAAGTCAGTGTTTTTTTCCAAACCTGTCTGTACAAACACTAGCTCCTCACTTACACACCTTTATGCAAAGCCTGTTAGTTCTCAGCCCCATCTTTCCCATAAGCTATGTCTGGATCCATTAAGAATTAATATTATGACTTACGTGAAACTGCTTAAAACAACCATAGCATCACCAAGAAAAAAATCTCTGGAAAATATAAACGTGGTGTCTAGTTGAATCATGTGCCAGCACTGCTGATGGTGTCTACAGCTATGAGAACATCCACTCTGCACATAGAAAACAGTGACTGGTAGCAACAGGCAGCCCAGCTGGCTGGCCTACAGTGGGGTAAGAAACCAGACAGTGGTTTAATAAGTGAAGGAATTCTTCAAAGGGCTTTCGACATGATCACCATGACACCCGTGTGATAAATCAAGGCAGATGTGTTTTGATCCTGCATAAATCTGCAGGCACAATGTGCTTTGGTGTCTCTATAAAATTCTCATCCTATACTCTGATAAATCTATTCTAAATATTAGGAGAGCTGACATAACCAGGAAAAAAACAGGGCAGTTAGCAGAAAAGGGAAACAATGTTTTCTCAGAGTCACTACCTTGATCACAGCACCTCTTAAGCCCATTGCCCTAGTCTTCTGAACACCATCAAATGAGTGCAGTTTCCATGAGAAAATTCTACATTTCAGCTGCAGGCTCAGATGTTAAGCAGACATTTTTAAAGCCTCAAAACCCATTTGTTTTCTTAGTCTTTTCTAATTCTATACTCTTTTGCTAACTCTGCTTCTTTTCCTCTTAGTACCACATTCCATTTTCCCAATATTCCTTATACCAAAAAACTCCAAATCCTTTTACAAAACAAAGCAAAAAAAGCTAGTCAGACAAACTTTGTTTCCTTGTACTCCAGCAAAACTGACAGACAGTTGTCACACAAGGTATTCATCTGCTCTTAATAGTTTTATCACTGTTGAAGGAGAGAAGATCTTTAGTGGCAGCACCATCATTACCAGAGAGCTGGAAGAAGAATGGTCTGGCAGTGAAGCACCTCCTGAGATGTCCGGTAGTGAAGCACCTCCTGAGAGACACAAGGGATCAGCTATGCACTGACATGAGAAAGCCAGAGGCATTCCTGAACTTCTAAACTAACAGCCATTTTCTGCTGAAAGTACCAGTCAAACCTTCAAAAGTTGTTTAAATTAAAACAATACAGCTTTTGGAGATGACACCCGAAGCTCTGTCAGTATTGGGTTTACTACCTATGTATATTAAAGAAAGTTTCTTAACTAATAATCATCAAAAAGGTTCCAGTGAAGATAGGCAATTTTAGAACAAAAGTATTGAAGAGTTATAAAACTATATTACTTCTTTACAACTCTATGCCCACTACAAAACCAAATGCAACGTGTTTTGAAGTCCCAAAGCGTTTCCATTTCATTCTCTGTTCTCAACCAGAAAACCATGTTTTCTCATGAACTATGACAATTCTAGCAACTTGAGCTGTACTTTGATAGCCTGCCCTGTACAAGACGAAGCTCCAAGCTACACGTATCCTACAAACCTTCTGAGATCCACTTAGTCATACCAGTAAGAGGAAATACAGACTCCAATAGTCAAATTCAGCAGCAGCAATAAGAAAAGTAGCTACTGTCCTAAAAGGGAATCACAAATAGGAAATGCGTCAAGCTCAAAACACGGACACTTATCAATTGCAAAACAATTAAATGCCAGTTTATTTGCAGACTGCAACTCTTTTAGTGCTCAGTTTTGCTGGGGTTTCTTGAGATCAAATCTATCAAAAATTGCAGGCAGCTTGTAGAGATCTATTTTTTCAATGGCTTTTCTTTATTTTGTGCCTCCAGCACACTAGAATTACATGTTGATAAGACAATATCATCCAGCAAAGCCTGGAACAGGCTTTCATTTAATTTAGTTAACCCACAGAGTTCTGCCATGATCCATTTGGACTGGAGACCTTGTGTACCTAGCAGAGTTTGTCAAGTTAGCACATGAGGTCACACACAAGTCCAAACAATTTCCTTCATTATAGGCAGTCCAGAATTGACATCCTCATGCCTCATAAACCCCTTTGTGACCAGTGACACAAATAAAAAATAATAAAGAGAATGTATACAAACAACTCAATTTGCCATGCAGGAAAATTCATCAGACATACAGTAAATAAAAGGAAAAAGGGAAGCATAAGTGAAATATTTGTATATTTTAAGCCCACATATTTTTATCACCCATTCCATCACAAATATAGGCAATTAAGAACTCTGGTTGGAGTTTGTGGAGGGTTTTTTTGTTTGTTTTTCAGGGGGTTTGTTATACTAGCTATTACTTAAGGATAGCAGGGATCATAACCTTATTTCCACTCCTTCAGAGTGTGCAGGGCTCTCTTTGATGTTTCTAATGTCATGTAGTCTTGTGGATCATACCACCTTTTCCAGAAAAGCACAGGGATTATCTTCCTCCACTACTTTGCATTCATCCTTACAAGATTTCCTGCTATTCTTCCAACAGTGAAAAATGGCTGCTTATATCACATGGAAAACTAGTAGCCTTGTTTGTTAACCAAATGCTTTAAGTTGTTGGTATTTTTAAACATGTTTAAATGTTTCTCTTGCCTATAAAAATCCAATTTCCCAGGAATTTTACAGAAGAACAGTTTTTACCTTTGAATTCCCAAAATTAGCTAGAAATGTCACAATAATTTAAAGAGTTTCTTGGGCACATGTAGCTCTTTAATGAATTCTGTGTAGTATCCAAAAACTACAGGAGGTAGTGTGAAAGAAATTATTACTGGGTTAAGACAGGCACATGGTTCCTTTTGATCCAAACTCAATAAATTGAAGTCTAGCCAGATGTGTTCATTAGAGAAAAACCAGGATTAGTAAATTCAGCGATGCATTTTCTAAGTAAAGTTAATCTTATAGGCTTACATTTTCTTTAACAAGCTTTTCCACAGCAGAAAGCAATGGTTGTTCCAGAAACAAAAAATGTGGAAGGTATGTAGTCTCTTCACAGAGATCCACACAATTTAGCAGGACAGCATTTACTCCTTGGTGCCCTTATTTATTTTAATTTCTCTCAACAGCCATGCACAAAATGTTGATAGAGTCAAAGGATAAATTTTATCTGCCATTCTCACAGATTTTAGGTACAAAAAAGCTTCCTGGAAAAGTTTATACATTTAGAAAAAACTGGATTTGCTGTATTCTCAAAATAAGACAGTGCGAAGTGATATCCATCAAATTTAGGTCACATTCATCTATAGGAATAAGTCCTTCAGTAAGGATGGTGATAATTAGTGTTTGTAAGACATGTGTGCTTTAAAAGATAAATGTTCTTCCAATGCAATTTTAAAATCCATTCCACAAATTTTTAGCATAGAAGAAAACTGTTGTGCTTACTCTGTCAACAATGTCAGCTGGGTGACATTTCTTCAACACCTACCAAATGAGGGTAACTACACTCCTAGCAAACTCTAGATGAAGAGTTTGCCACAGGAAAATCAGACCCTTTCTATGTCTCAGTCTGGAAAGCACTCTCTGTATCCCTAGGACCATGACACATGTGAAATTAAGTTACCGCACTGCTGCTTTCAAGCCCAAAAGAAATCCACAGGGCTCTTCAAATCCAAGAGCCCAATTACTTCATTGTAGGGCCCATGTTATCCTGCCATTCCCACACAGATTTTATCACCAGTCCTTTGTGCAGTCAGACCTTAAACAAAATCAAACACCTGCTGCTCCTACCAAGACGAGGTGTTGTCTCCTTGGGATTAACACCTGTAGCAACAAACCAAGGCAAAAGGAGGGAGACAGAGAGAGAAGGAAAGAGAGAGAAAGAGAGAAGGAAAGAGAGAGAAAGAGAGAAGGAAAGAGAGAGAAAGAGAGAAGGAAAGAGAGAGAAAGAGAGAGAAAGAGAGAGAAAGAGAGAGAAAGAGAGAGAAAGAGAGAGAAAGAGAGAGAAAGAGAGAGAAAGAGAGAGAAAGAGAGAGAAAGAGAGAGAGAATCTGCCTGATCAAACATAAATAAAATGTATTTTCCTGGCACCAGGTCTTGAAGGTGCTCAGAACTGACAAATCATGCCAAGCAAGAAGTTCTGAGCTTCTACCTAACAGGAAATCAAACATCCAAAACCACAGCAGTATCACTTTGATTGGTTGAATAAAGTTTTTAAAAGAGTGAAATGCAGTAAGGCCAAAGTAAGGAAGGACAGGAATGAACTGACCTTGACATATGCTAGGTAATGCTCGCACTTTTCCTGCATGTACGACAGTTGTAACGTTTCTGTGATCTGCCCTGATGTCTCTCCAGAAGTCACAAAATAAACTCTGGGTTGCTGGCTCTTTTCTTTCTTTGCTACATCAGCAGTTAAGTTATAATTCAAACCTGTTTTAAAAAGGAAAAAGAAGAAGAAAACAAAGGATGTCAGTTAACAAGTTATTTTCCAGCCACCAATCAATGGATCCTGTTGCCTCCAGGACATCTGTGCTTGAAGAAAGGTCAACCCCTGAGGGCCCTCAATCAATCACTAAGTTCCCTGTGGCTACACAAAACCAGATTCAATTACTAACACACTCCCACGTTTGGTGTAGCTATTACTCCCAGCCCATTCTTTCCCGCAGGAAGTGACCTGTAATACATCTAGATGCATACACTTAACACCAAAAAAACCCCACAAAGAACCCCTACAAAAAAACCAGAAGATGCTTAAACTGTGTTCCTAACAGAGAAATCAAAAAAACAATCCAAACAACAGCAGCAACCTCCAACTCAGTTTTCCTTCTAAAACAGCAAATGTCAACCAGGATGTGGCACTTCCTGACAATTGTTTTCTTTGATTTGCAGTCATTTTAGCATTCATACCTTAACTTCCTCCCACACAGCTTTGTTGCTTCCAAAAAGCAACTCGTGGCAGTGGGGGTTGGGGAGATAACTGGCCAAACTTATCACTGCTGGTGGTGTAAGTTCTTCTGGCTCACTCCAGTAGAAGACTGGAAGGCAAATTTTCACTAGCAAATTAACTCTTCCAAGTAATGCCTTCAAACACTTGTCCAGCAGTTTTAAGTGAGTTTTCTCCCTTTCTACTGAGGATCTACCCACCCAACATTACACAATGAAAATAAAACTCTGGCATGAATTTGAAGAGCTCAGAAGAAGGGCTCAATTCTTCTAATGACTATTCATTTTCCATAACTAAAGTTAAATGCCTAAAAGCTTTGATAATGGCTCCCTCTGGGAAATTTTTGTTCATATCTTCAAGATGGCTGCTACCCAGCAGATGGGGTAAACTATTCCAGCCAGTAAGAGATGCACCAAGTAAATGGCAGCAGACATTTTATAACGGATTTTCATCCCAAATATATACTTATAATGCAAGAATCATCCTATAGGACTGAAGGCATGACTGAAGCAGTGAGGAGTGAGAAGAGATTAAGATCAGGCTGTGGTATCCCACAAGCTAAAAAACGGGAATCACAGCTGGTGTGCTAATGGATGGGTTGCACACTCTGAACCACTCAGAACATCCCTTTCTCTCCCATTCAGATAATGACACAGCACACAAACAGCAGGAGGCAAAATGCTCATCAGGAATAAGCACATCTGTAAGTGCTTGCTAAACTACTAGCTATAGTACTGATTTGCAGGGGGGTAAGTGAGAGGTACCACATGGAAAAAATGAAGAACTGACTAAATAATAACGAAATGCCATTGGAAAAGGAATGCGTTCTTTGCTGTCTCTGCCAGTAATTACAAGGAGAAAATGATTCATGAACTTTGCTTGCAAAGAAAATTCTTAAGTAATGAAAGCTTAAAAAAAAAGTGTTAGCAAATGAGAACATATAGGACATTCCCTCTATCCTCTTCCAAAAGGTTTCTTTTTCCCAGTACTTGTTTCAAATCCACTCTCATAGTGTTGTCGCTGGGTCTAAATAGTGAGCCTGCAGCATGTCTGCTTCTGAGGGTAGCACTGACTCATGCCTGCCTCCAAACAAACTGGAAAAATGAGTGACAGAAATAATTACCCTGCACCAAAATATAACTGCATACAGGTAAGAAGATGAGAGTCTACTTTTGAAAAGTTTTGGATTAGGCATGTTTCTTCAGCCCTAGGAACATGTTTAAACAGTGAAAATATCAAAGAACCTATTATCCTACATTAAATCTTGCCAGTCTTTCAGGCAACAGTATTAGGGACATGAGGACTACTCTAGAAATGGATCAACACCCAAGCAATGTACATCTGAAATGAAGAGTACAGGAGAAAGTTTGGAGCAATTTCTAACATATCTTCTTAACTCTAGTCAAATGACCAAAACCCTTCATTTTAAGAGCCACTAAAATTCACCTAATTGTCACACTGGTACTACTACTATTGTTGTTATGATTGTAGAGGAAATTATCTAGACTGTTGTCAGAGACTGAAATAGTTCATGCCTCAAATATTGATATAAAGTTTTACTCATTATAGCAAAACTGTATAAAGGAGCCATCGAAGTCCATGCCTCCCTAAAGATGCTTTTTGGGGAGACCAACACCACCAAGAAGACCAGCTGTGGAGGATTAATGGAACATTGCTGGGATCCACACATGGTGATATTTTCTTTATTCTGTCTCTGTCATTCTCTTTCTGCCCCCACCACCCCCACCTATTTTCTATTTCTTTCTTTCTTTCTCATATTGACTATCAAATAAAAACCATACTATTGACTTTGACATATGGTCTTGTTTGCACTTTAATTCAGGCAGAGGCATTTCTAATAAATTTTAACAATTGGATCTTGACAACTGTGGACACTAGTTTACTTCCATTTTTGTTCAGAGATGAATGCAGAAGCAGCACAGAGATGCCAGCAGCCTCTTTCTTGTTACGGTCACCCAGAAGTACACAGGCTGAAACTTTTTAATCCAAGATAGGAAAGGCCTTTCTCTAATCTCTGCCTTTCCTGGAGATACAGAGACCCCAAGGAAGACAAAGCAATGACACCTCAAGTGAGGGAGGAACAGTCTATGTGAGATTCCGAGGTGACACAGTGAAAACTTAAAATGTCATGTTTCTCAAATGTCCAAAACATATAGGAGGCTGTCTCTGTCAGGAGGCATACAACTAGATGTTCAGCTCTCCAGCAAGTACTGAGGCAGAGTGAACAGTCAGAGAGAGCATCGCACAAAGTGCAAAGCACATGTTTCACTTGGACATGGTTCTTTGTTCAGACAAAAATATTTCAGCAATAAATTCATACTTCTGAAAACTATAGTCTGAAAGAAACAATTTAATGGAAATCAGTACTGTCATTTGCAGTATTAAGCAGTATCCATAAACACAGATCCTCAGATAGCTGTTTCATAACCAGTAGTATAGCAACTACCACTGGAAGGAGAAGGAAAAAAAAAAGGTAGTTAATATTTACGTGCAAGTGTAAGGCAGTGTGTGATGAAGATGACTTTCCTTGCCATTCCAGTTAACAAAATAGCCACACATTCAAGTAAGTATTGAAGACACACATTTGCCACAGGAGAATGCTGCATGCATGTTCAGCTTGATTTTTCTGAGCATTATGTAGTAGATGACCAACTTCAGCTGCCCAAAAGCAGGAGAAATGCTCAACTTTACACCAGTAAGCAACAATCTTGAGAGTCCACACTGACAAGCCCTAGGGGAGTGCCACTCTAGATGAGTACTGCTTTCTCACAGTCTGATTTAGCAAAATGCCACCAGACATCCAAGGGTGAGACAATCCCAACATTTTCAGCCACAAAATTCTGGTGTAGCATTTTAACACTTCCATATGCCTTTCAAAGTCTGAACTGCATAACAATGCATTAACAGGGATATTCTAGGGTTTTTCCCCCTACATTTAACCACACAGGAAAGGAATCGCTACAATATTTCCGTTAATTGTTCCATCCTTTGTTAATTGATGTTCTTCAACTGCAACATAATTAAAATAGCCTGACTGCTAGATTACTAGGTGAAATTTTATTTGAGATATTTTATTCAAGTCATATCCTAAAGGGCTTTATTTCAGTTGGATAGTTCTGGCTGTAATATTTTCAAGAAAATCACTTTGTTAGAAGCACTGTATGAAAAGACAGTGGTTGAAGGTTTATAATAACCTACTTAATAATAAAAAAGTTCCTTGTAACATGATGTTAGTCATCAAAGAAGCATATATGCTTTTACCACAATAAATCATGGAAAGTACAGTTTGTATGACAACAGAGGGGAATTCAACCAGCTCTTACAAGGCATGAACAAGAAAATAGATGTTCTGCAAACAAGGGAAAACAATATTTAGATTGGAAAAAAGGCAGTTTACTTCTTAGCTACAAGTCCAGAGATATGAAATTAAAGCAAAGGAAACATTTTAAATAGTACCCCAGGAACATAAAAACATCTAGATATTCAGAAAACCTATTTGTGATTTTTCAGAGAGGAATTAACCCCTTGGGAGCCCTCAGAGATGCATTTCCTTAATAACAGAGTAGTGGACAGTAAAAAAAATACTTTATCAAAGCATGTATTTGTCTGCTTAGAGTAATCACTTACAGGGATGTAAAAGCCATCATATAGAGGAAGCAAAAATAAAAGTTGAAGCCTCAGTTGCACCAATATGTTAGAATACAGAGGAATCTTAAATTTAGTAACTCCATTGTTTTGAGCTGTTCAGGTGACAGTGACAAGCTGCTTGTAGTTCTCACTTCATGGGAATGCAAGAAGTAGCAAGAAGCCTTTTCCTTTTCTGATTTAATTAAAAACAGAATACTGCAGCAGGCTCAGGTGAGGATACAACTCACTCTTCTCAATTAGCTGCTCAAAAAGTTTAGGGCATAGAGCAGGAGGAGGCAGTGCTTTCCCCAGCTCCTCACCAGACTCACTGTCAAGACACAGCATGCTGTGAGGCTGAGGCATCGTCCCTGAACAGCACAGTGCAAGTCCTCTGCCATTATTAAAGCATGACAAAGGTGAAACATCATTAACAAAATTAACCCAGGCCTTTAATATTTAGAAATGCTGTATTTGTCCCATACCGCTTTATAAACAGCTAAGACTTGTAAGTATTGGGATGTAAAAGACATAAGTAGCATTTTAATAGAGCCAAGATGTAAAGACTTGCACAATTACAATTGCTACACAATTCCATTCACCTGAGTGAGCTCTCCAAGTGTTTTACAGAGACTAACTAATCTGGAAGATATTCTTGCAATCAGCACAATACTGGGCTACTTACAATTGTTTTACAAAGAGGTAAACTGACGCACAGAAAAGGATTTTCTCATGTCTCTGTTTCAAGAGCTCCTTGCAGACTTTCAAACACTATTAATCCAGAGCAAATCATACCTGTTTTCTGATTAATTGATAGAGGATATGGATACAGAAACATATTATCAAGAGGTAGACAGGGAATACGAACTCAGAAGTCTGTGTTATCCTTGCAATAAGCCCAAGGAGACATTTCCCTCATTTCACTCAGGAAGAAACTGCCTTATCAGAAGGTAAAAACAAGAAAGTTCTCAAGCCTCCAGCTTTCTGGGATTGTATGGCCTATGTTCTTGTTGAAAATCCTTATTTCACAAAAAATCTCTGTTACTAACTACAAAGAGAGACTTCAATTCCAGGTCAACCTGTTACTGTGCTCCTGTCTAAGGCTGGCACAGGTACCTTACCTATTTCTCCAGGAACATGCTTGCCACTGAAACGAAAGCATGCTGTAACATTGAGGCAGTTCACCAGCTGCAAACCATCATGGCACTGAGGAGCTGTGATATTGATAGATATGGGCAGGAAAATGGTGATGTCCATGGTAATGACAGGCCTGGATCTGGAAAAAACAGAGAAGTAGAATTGCGTGACCATTCAGAAGGATACTCGCAGACAAAGGAAAAGAAAGCAAATTTGGTAAACCACACAATTTCAAGCATACAGGAAAAATAAGAGAGTACATTTCAATTGTAAAATAAACTAGCATTTCACCTAGGGCTACTAGCATTTAAATGAAAGTGGTAATGTCAGCTTGAAGTTCAGTGCTCAGATACAGACTGCAGGCAGGCAGCTGGGGAAACACTAATATGTAATAATGATAATTATCTCCAGCAAATGTTGCATAAAGCCTTCCTGATGACTGAAGAGGATAACAAAACCAGAAGAAGAGAAAACAAGAAAAATTTCATGCAAATGAGACTGGCTGCTAACCATCTTTGATGAACAGGGACAGGTAGGGAGAGACTGTGGGTTACCACAGTATGGTCTGTAGTCAAATTTGTGACCCAAAAGTCAAGGAAAGAGCACAGAGGTCCTCCACAGGACATGGATTAATACATAATTTTTCTGACTGTATAAGAGGGACACCAGACACTACATGCATGTTTTCTGGAGGAGGAAATGTTTGGCTAATTCCCTCCTGGCAAGGGGCAAGGATTGAATACTTTAATCATGCTGCTGAACTGTGTTTCAGGAATTACCCAGTGCACTGTGAACAAAAACATTCTACTCTTGCAACTCCAGCACCAGGTTATTGCTACCACTACTCCTGTCTGAGGGAGACAGCCAGAATCACAGAGCAAGTTGAGCACCTTAAGGCACAGGTGTCTTGCTATGGAAACTTCCCTGTCTGACCCTCCAGGAGGCACTCAGGCAGTCACACTCCCACTACCAGAGACTGCTGGGACCAAAGCCTGTTTGCAGTGTGTGGCTCCATGGGCTGACAGGTGCCCCTCCTGACTCCCTACACACACCACACTCACATAGTCAGACCAGGTTTCCCATAGTTTCATAAAGCCTTTTATTCACAGAAACAGCTCAAGGTGGTGCCTCCAAGGAGGGACGCCAAACAAAGGACCCCAGAGGCTTTCATACCCTCACAGTCCAAGCACATGAAAGTCTCTGCTCTTCCTCCTGAGTCCTCAGCTCCCACTGTGACTCAGTGTCCCCAAGTGTCCTCTTGCTTTGGGGTCTCACCACCCAGGGCTCAATCTGCAGTTCACACACCAAGCTACCTGCACTGAATGTATTCTTCAACAGTTTGTTTTTCACACAACACAGAAGCCACAGCAGCTTGATTGGGAAAAGCAACCCAGAAACTCAGGCACTCCTAAGCCATCCCTAGTGCAGGACTTGAGCCCAAAAATTATGGGTGTTATTCTTCCTGTTTTCAATTCTGTACATGTTCAAGATGAACATGTTCTTCCAAAATCAACTACAGTAGTAAAAAATATGTGCAGCAACCAGCAGATTCAGTTCTAAGGTAATCCCAGCAGCCATGCAAGGCCAGAGCTTGTAAACCACTTCAGGACTCTCACTCCACAAGCCACTTAAATTTAGAGGTAGGGGAGAAGAAGAAGAGAGAAGGGATTGTGGTTACACCTAACTTATATGAACTGGAACAAGATTCACATCAATCTCTGATACAGCCACTCAGACTCTTTTACCACAGCCTGCAATAACAGCGCAAGTTTACATTTTGAGATGGAGGATAAAAATAAATGCTAACCTAGAAATATATACGGGGGAGGGAGGAAAAAGAGTCCATGTCCTAGGATCATTTCATACCTTCAGATAAAACTACTCTTTCTGAATGCTTAGGGAGACATAAAAGAGTAAACACTATAACTGATCGAGAAAAATATTTTTCCTTCAAAAAAGTATTTCTCCAACTATCATGCACAGTGTGATTTTTCCTTGATGTTATGTCACTTGGTTATTCACTGAGGAAAAACAGCCCAATGCATCTCTCAAAGGGCCACACACACACATGATCAACAGAATGCATCTTCCCCAAGTCAATGAAGGTTTCCACGAAAGCCATTAAATGTCACTTGGCAAACATTTGTTGGTTTTGGTTAAAGGACTTCACAAAAGCGGGAAGGGTGAGGGGATGTGTAGGGGAGAAAATGTTTATCTCTTTATCCTAACAGCAAGAGGGACACTGTAGATTGGCAGTAGCAGCAATTAATCAAGCTGCTCACAAAGTTAGTCAATAATGCACTAATTTCCTCAGAAAAGCACAAGCATAACTGAATGCATGGACAGATGTCATCATGCTGTTGTGATGTATGTCACAGTAAGCCTTTCAGTTTGTCTTCCCCTGCAGAGGCATGTGGCAGCACAAAGGAGCACATGGCAGCACACAGAGAGGTTTCTCTCCGCTGGACCGTAAGGAAGGAAGTGTCACACGGCAGACCTCTGTGGAAAGGAGCCTGCCAGGCGCTGAGGGACAGGTGAACAGCGAGTGATCACCCCATACAAGGACATTTAGAAAGTGTGTTGCTGAGGTGGCAACACAGGATAGGTCAGGTAGTGAGGACTGCCATACAAGGAAATACTGTGCCTTGGAAAAGTGAATAAAACCAGCTCATTCCTTTGGAGAAAGGATTCAGATTCCATGCCAGTCTGCGTCCATGCCTCAATCACTAACAAATGTAGGTGTAGGTGAAATGTAGGTGAAAAATGCTATTTTCTTTCTAGCAGCTTCAGAGACATGAGATTGCAAATTGCCATCTGGGGCATGGCACACCCTTTCACAGAAGCAACTTATTAGCGTTCTCTGCATGTATGATTAACAAACAGAAAACTCTTCAGAAGACTTGACCAACTGCCATGCTAATCATCAAGAGTATTTTTTCCCTCCCTCTCCTTTTTCTTGAGCGCAACTAATGCAAATGGAAACAGAGCCAAGTTTCTCCTGCCTTGAACAGGAAGCAGGCTGGCACATCTGTTCTGCAGCTCCAGCATTTGTCTCATCAGGGTCACCCCATCCCTGTGTCTTCCAATAAGATGCAGGAGTTCCTAAAGATATCTAAGTTCTGAAAGGATTTTTTATTTAATATTAACAAGTGTAACAAAGGATCTACTTCCAAAGTTCAAACTTTCACTCTGTTCCCCAGGTCCATGTATCTCAAGCTCACTTGTACTCTTAACTCTCCACCTGCACAAATTGGTGAACCAAGCTGTACCACCTCTCTCTATCAGATGGAACAAGCAATTACACTTAACTTACAAACTTGAAACAGTTCCCCGGCTCCTGAGTGCATTGAAAACGTATCCGTATATCATTTCCTCAAAAACTCTTATTTCATTCTGCATCCCATTATAAAATTACATATATGAAAAACTGTGTGCGTGTATATATATATATATGCCAAATTACATCATGGCATCCTACGTAGCTCATTTTTTGCTCAACCGCATTCCGTTAAATCACAATTGATTTATTTTATGTAAGCATCAGAATAATAAAAAAACCTTGTCACAAGTCAAAAGAAACCTTTCTAAAGAGGCGCTGAGATGCAACACATTTCCTTTCAGCTCTAACTGTTTTTCTTCATAGACCAGGTATTATCCTGGTACTATCACCCCCCACTATGCTATTTAAATTAGACTGCATTCTTTAACAACATTCATGTCTAAGGTTTTGCTTAAGAAAGTAATCCAGCTTGCTTCTTCTGGCCACAATAAACTAGGGAGGAAACTGGTTTTAGACCACCTAAGATAGAAACAGAAAACAGAAGAAGACGATGAATAAAAAAGACATGCATCTCACCTCAGAAGTACCACGTTGTCTGACAGGAAGGCTCCAATAGTCATATCTGAAAAGTTTGTAACATTGAGGCAGTTACAAAGGAGGCATAGAATTCAGTTCTCTTAAATCAGTTACTAAATTGCAGAGCATGAATCTAAAAAAAGTGTTTTCTGACTCAGTGTGTCTCTTCAAATATCATAATGTCATAAATCTCGTAATTGGAGGATTACATTCTGTGATGCTCACTTCTGCTTCGTTGTTTGATTTTTATTACTACTATTACATTATTGTCTACTTTTTGGGTTATTTTAAGATTGCCATCATCACAGAGCAGCTTCCCAGAAACTTAAAACCTTGGCTATATACTGAATCCTCAATCACTGTGACTGTCCAAACACTTGAATTAGGCAATTGCCTAAAATTGAGCTTTGAGTGGCAGAAGGGAAACGGAAAAAGCAGCTCAGTTTCACTGACCACCTGCAATGTCAGGAACTAGCAGCCTGAAAACAACCAGCTCTGCTGTTTTCTCAGCCTGCTGCTGTATTTTCCTGATGCTCTCACTGCCAGAGTAGCTGACATACCTGGATAACCGTTGCTATCCATATCAACTCCCCCTGATATGGACTGGCCAAACATATGCAGCTTTGAGTTTATTGTTTGCCCAGACAGCTTCTGCAGTAGAAAACACACAAGTGAAATTAGTCAGTAGCACAAACAATCCTCTTAAAAATACCCTTACCAAAACAAAAAATCCCAAAACATTCAAGCATGATTTTCATGGCCACTGGGTCTCTCTTCAACGGGCTGGAAGTGCTACGCACCTGCTGTCTTTCACTTCACCCACACAGTCCTAACAGGAAGACTGTCGAATGCCCTTCTGCTCTTGGCTAGTAGGAGACCAGTGCCGACTTGCACTAAAAACCTACACCTGCATTACAATCCTCATGCAGAGCCAAGCAAAATAAGGAACACATCAAACATATTTCTGCAGGGGGAAAAAATATAACTGTACCCAAGAGATTATTTTTTTTTTATTACCTTAATTTCTGTGAATAAAAGTTTTAAGAAGCATCTTAACAAAATTAATGATTAGTTAAAACAGAAAATCCTGCACAGCCATTTATTTTCACCAAGTTTGCCAGCACACTCAAAGTCAAAATAATTAATTTTCATCCCACTTGGAAATTCTGGTTTCCATCATCTATTACAGAGTATTTTCTGTCAGTTTGGAAGTTGTCTCTCATTTCTGCCTCCCCAACACAAAGATTAATTAACTTCTAACATAGTTTCTTTCTTTTTCTACTTACTAACACAAAACTTACCCTAAATTATTTGCATTGTAAATGCCTTTGTCCGAAGCAAATTAATATATCAAAATCTCTTTTTTCTAAGAAGGCAATCAGAAGTCTCCCAGCTTTCCATCATTCTGCTGGGCCACCAGTGCAAGACCTGAACTCAAATCAACTTCTGACTGCAGAAGTTACAGACAGAGGAAACCATGAAGTAATTTTAAATCTGTTGGAGGTGCTTCACTGTTTGTGACATGTGACCAACTTTTCCTGGCCCTCCCATAAAAGAATGTAATGCTGGACAAAAGACCAGGCAAGAAATTTATGGAAAAAAAGACTAGTTGAAGGTAAGAAAAATATCCTGACAGTTTAAAGGGAAAACAGTGCTCCTCTGGGTACACATCTCTTCTCCTACTTGTGGGCAGGTAAACTTAAGACAACTGAAAGTACACTTGATCCCCACATCACATTTGCATTGCATTTTTGGGGGTCCCAATTAGGGTGGTAAATTCCACCTGCAAACACCTTAAAAACATCTGTGTGTTGCTTCAGCCTGCAAGACAAGAATAATGCTGCTTTTAAGTACCATAAATGAAAATAGCAAGCCACAAAGCCAAGTCAGCTGCTTCTGCTAATAGCTGCCACTGTAGCTACTGAAGGGACATCAGCGAATAACACTTACCAGCATTTTAAATGAAGAAAGGAGGAGGAGGGAGGAAGAAGAGCTAACAAAATGAAAAGGGTGAAAATATACACCCTGCTGGACACTCCCTCCACCTCTCACAGCTTGTTTAAAAAAGAAACTCCACAGCATTAAGATGGATAAGGAATGTAGTAATAAGATATAAAATGTCTTCCACATCCAGGTTCAAATCCAGGGCAGATAGGTAAAGAGCTGAATTTGTTACACAGTTTTGGTTGCACACAGGACTTGAACCAGTGGTGTGCCTAGTGACCTGCAGTAGGCACTGGGAAATGGCCTCTAAGTGGTGCCTCCTTGGCTGCCTCAGGACATGGGACTGTGATAGGAACGGTTTATCAAGAGTCAATGACCGCATACCCTGCCACACTCTTGAGCTGGGTGTTTTCCCACTGACCAAGTGGAGAGACGTGCTGCTGGCCTTGCTCCAGTGGGGAGGGAGAGATCACAAACAGGATGCCTTCTTTCACACCCTGCTGATCTGTCCTCCTTAAAAAATGTAAGATTTTCCCATGAATGACCAAAAAAAAAAGAACCCCAACTAAAAAATTCAAAAACAACTACAACAAAACAAACAGAAAAAAAAGAAAAAAAAAATCTGATCATTTTCAGCAAGAGCTGGAAAGCTCTAGGCTTTTCAGAGAACCTCCCAACAAGTGGCTCTTGGCAAAAATCAGGCAGAATCCTCCACATGCCACACATTATGAATACTTCTTCTAAAATGCACTAAAAAGTCACTTAACTTCCTTTTTTCTCAATTCCAGTGCATGCCATATATATGGCCAAGGAAGAAGGACTAAACTTTTATAGTCTAAGAGTTGCCAGTATAACCACTGAACTCTTAATTCTGTGTAAACTGATTTACTGTGAAGGATCCCACCCAGCAACAAAACAAAACAATCAGAACTTCAAACACACAGAGGGAGGGAAGAGTTGGGCTTTTGTAACAATGAAATGTGCTAGACAAAGACTAGGAGACACATGTTGGGCAGCATAGGCATAAATTTTTCTTCTCTACTGCCTGGCTATAGCAGCTAAATTGCACTATGTCGTCTCTGCACAAGATACCATAGCATATCCCAAACAAGGTTTTACTTCATAATAAGTGGGTAAGGGGGATGGCACCTAAGAATGGTCTTCTGACATATTGCCAGATTGCAAGAAGGCCAACAAGGTGAGTAAAGGAACAGTTAGTACCTCAGCATTCTCAAAAAGTCTGCTTCTACAGGAAGAAAGTGCAACCTCCCAACTTCCCACAGGCCTCTCCACAATTTGTATGCTCAGCCTTTCCAGGGTTTTCATTTCTTCTCTGGATCAGTACTTTCTCTAAAAACTAACACTCAACCCTTAAGACTTTGCTTGCTTCAAGAAGATATAATTGACAGCTGCAACAAGAGACAGTAAAAATTACCTCCTGATGAACATTTCAGTATAGGTATAGACAACCTTTTGGAGAAGACAACTTCAAGCCAGGACTGAGAAAAGGATGTAGAACTATAACAAGGTTACCTATTAAGGGACCCTTAAGTACGGTTTATTTCTGCAGGTCCTGAGAAAGTGAATTTCAGATCAAGATCATAAACAATAGTGTCACATACCATAGAGTACTGAGGTATAATACCATTGGCATCCCCATGGTAAATGTACACTGCTCCTATGTAGTTATCCTCCTTAGGTGCTCCAATGGCAACATCTGTAAAACAGCGCAGACTTCACAATCCATTCCATTAATCCAGCTTTTCCCTAATTTTAGGATGCAGCTATCCATAGGAAAACAGCTCCCCATGACAAAGATGATCAGCAGCTTATATGAACCTGGGTAGAAGGAACTTGTTTGATTTAATTAAGAGCTCATGTTAAGATAAACTTTAAAAATACACAAAGGCATATGAATTTGTACATATATGTATGTTTCACAGAATCAGATGTTGTGCCTAATTAGAAACACGTACTGTTACAAAAATGTGTTTATCAACCAGCAACCATACTCAAAAAAGTGAATTTAGAATCCTTTCATAATCTAATCTTCAACCCATGAGAACATCAGCTTTGTGAACCAAGATAAGACTGGCAAAATATTTACTGTAGCAGTACATGAAGATTGGTTGAAAATCCAAAGCTCCAGAAAGAGGCTGAGTGCATTAAAAGTATAGGCAAGAATTAAAATACGTCTGCTGAGAGTGAACTTTCAAATTATATTTTATCCAATATAACTGCAAACTCCTGCAGAAAGCATGATCCCATCTCCCATTCTTCTCTCCTACTTGGATCTAGTGTCTATGCACCTGCTAAAATTAGGCTTTTAAAGATTGGTTCATACCCACAGAGTGATCCAACTCCCTCTGCAGTCTCACCATCCCATGACTGACCTACAAGCATTAGCAAGAACACACAAATGCATGCCCAAATACAGAGGAAGAGCATGCCCACAATTTGTGAGGGCAACCTGCAAGGAGGCTGGGTTAAGCTTAATGGGATATTATGTCCTGAGTGGCCTGGAAGAAATAAATCCAGGCACACACTAAAGTTGGCCTTTGTTTAGAAGGCCTTAATCTGCACTTCCAGAAACCAGGGCAAAAAAGGAGCATTGACATTTTGTTCTCACCTACTGCTCTCACAGCATGAGGTCTCATACTAAGCATCCTGAGAATGGAGCAGGGAGAGAGCAAATCAAAAGAGAAATATTAACAGACTATGTGCTATCAGGAGTGAGAAGCTCTTCCTGAATGATGAGAAATGAGATTATGTCAATGAAACCAGAAAGGCTTGAAAATATAGGGAAACGGACAAGAAGAAAGAAGTCAGACATAGGTTTCTGTTTTGTTCAGGGTGATGATATCGAAAGCCTTTTATAAACCACACAGGGAAGAAGAAAATACAACAGCAAGGAAAGCAAAGCAATGTTAATGAGAATGGATGTGACCTGCCCAGACACAAACTAAACCAACAACAAGGATGATCAGTTACAAAAGGCTTTAGCACACAAATCCTCCTCATCAGGTTTATCCTTAGGTTGACTCCAGGTGCTAGTCAGGTCTGGATAAGCAATGCATGCCATGCAAGACTGACAGCATCACCAGCATTGCTCACACTTATGGAGAAACGGCCATGGAGGAAATCGCACTGACCTGGGAAGCCATCATCGTCAATATCACCAAGGGCAGCCATGCTCTCCCCAAAGTGTGCATTATAGGCGCTGTCACCGTCCAGGGTGAGCTGCTCTTCCAGCACTCCCTAGCAAGCAAGAAATAAAACAGCATCAGGAAAATGGTGCAAGCCCTAGATGAGGCAAGCCCTCCCCATGGAAGCAGCCTATGTGCTGTGGGAATGAGCTGGGGCAGAGCTGCAGCCTGCCTCTTGCTCTCATTGCAGTCAGGAATGGGGTCCTGGAATTAAGTTTACCTCTGTTTTAAACCTTCTGGGGTTTAGTTTTTAAGGGGGGAGGGAAGACAAAGAGAAGGACTACATGAATGATTTAACCAAAATACTAAAGTAACTAAACAGTAACTCAGAGATGTAATTAAATGCAGTCACAGGGATTGGTGAATCATGAAAATTTTCAGATGCCTAAAATGTAACAGCCCAGAGTTTGCTCTACTAGCAGATTACATCCAAGGAGTGAAATCCCCAGTCCAGGTTTATTCAGTTAAATTCCAGTGAGCTAAGGAGTATTTTTCCCTAAGCAAAGAACATTTGATAATTGGATTTGAAAACATTTTAAGTACAGGACAGAATGATTAAAGCAAAGTCCTCTAAAAGCCTTCTTAAAATAAGAATAAGGAAAGATATTTAATGAAATAAAGAAACTAAGAAAAGTTCAGAATCAAGTAGCTTTGTACTACTATGCTGTGAGAAGCCTTATATGGCTCTGGTACTTCTTGCCCACCCACCCTCTGGCCAGATACATAAGTTTTATTTTCGTGCAGTCTTCCCTTAAGGGGAAAGGAACATTTCCACAAGAAAAAAAAAATTAGTTGCACAGTCTAAGTCTGTACCCACCTCAGGGTTGTTTTGGTTTTGCTTCCTTTGTGAATGAGAATAAGTTACCCTCTGGGATATGTACTAAGATCTTTTACTTAGCTGCAAGGAGTTGCTGACTTCAAGAAAATCCCACATAATGAAATTGAAACACAACAGAGAGGACAGGCAGGTCTGTATCTGTGACTCAATTCTTTGCAGATGTCACAAGAAAGGACAAAATATAAGCATTTTATATCTATCATCACAACGTGTGCTTGTTTTACAATAAAGTTTTCTCTAATGCTCTGCAACAACCTCTTAAGTGGTGGTGCTTGCAGAATGAAACAAACTATAAAATGTCCACTGCCCAAAATAAAGCCCACAATCCTGCAAACTATTGCTTGTGCAAGTAATTCTAACCCTCCTGGTGCAGGAGTATAAAAAACTCATACTAGCCTCTTGATTATTTTATAGAAGAAAAAAATTAACTCATGTATACTCTCAGTGTGAACAGGAAATGTTATCTATCTGTTTGACATTCTGGACCCTATTCTGAGGGCCCAACAGCAACACTGCAACATAAAAGGTGGAACCTCCTGTGGATAAAACTGAAAAAGTAAAGCTCAATTAAAGGAGCAGTAATATAAAATAAAATTACAGCAAAAACACTTCTGAAGTCTCCTAAATGCTAGGACTTCTTATGAATTTGAAGTCTAGCACAAATAAACTCAAAGTTCCCAAAATACAAGCCAATTTCATTTTAGTCCATAACAACTGTTCCTTTAGACAGCAGCTTTAGAACCTGAATATTAAATATTTAGTAGTATGTAAACAACCACTGTTTTCCCATAAATAAAACATTAGAATTTTGAATTAAAAACATTAGAATTAGAATGGTTTGCCAGTGCAACAAAGTTCAGACTTTTCCAAGACTGTTGTTAATTCATGTGAAATCCAACAGCACCAGCTGCTAAGAACTTCCCCTAAAATTTGTATATGGGGCATAATGTAAAAGTAACATGAGTTCAATCTCTGCTTTCTCTCCTTTTCCTCAATCCTCAGACATTTGTCTTCTAATTTGTGCTTTAGGTTTTAGTGACCACCCAAAACACAAAGGAAACTCAGTCAAAGCTGCTGACTCTTACTTGGTTTTGGCATCAAATCCACATAAAGCCACAAATACCACCAAGTTTCAACATACAACCAGAAACTTTCTCAGACCTCCTTGAAAAAGTCACTGATCTGTGATGAATATGGGCTGGTATCTGGCAAATTACAATACCAGATGGGTCTTTATGTGACTTTATGCTTTGCTAAAGACATCCAGAGCCCCACTTATTTGAGACATCAAGTTTCACCATGCAGTGCTGAAAGGACATAAGCATTACCTTGCCTGGAACCCACAACCATCATCCCTTACACCAAGTCATCTCCTGTACATACTCACATTTCCTCTGTTGATATAGACTGTGACTTGACCCTCATCTCTGATCTCAGAAAACATAGGTGCTCCAACCAGCAGGTCTGACAACCCATCGGAATTCAGGTCAACTGCACATAAGGAGGAGCCAAAGTAAGAGCCCATCTGTAACCAAGTTGAGTCACAACAAAGCATTCAGTATCTGCCCACACACATGAGAAAATCATAAAGGCATGGGTTTTGTTTGGTTTGGTTATTCTTTTAATTTCACACGATGAAGCTTCATCACTTACAAGCACTCCTATAGAAAAAGCTTTAGGAATAATTCTGGCAGAAATTAAAACACTTTACTATAACAGTACATCAGCCTGGATGTTTTACCAACAGAAGTTATACTCTGGGGCATACTTAAGTGAGACACTTAAAGAGCTTTCGTAGATGAGCTTTTGCTAGTCAAATGCTTAAATCTAGGAAGGGGTGAAATGAGTTTCCCAAACCAGAGCTGGACAGCGATTATTCATGCCCAGTGCCAAACTTCCTTGAAGTTGGGTACCACAGATCCACTGGGGATACCTTAAAGAAATAATGAAAGAAAAAAAGAAAAATAGGCAAGAGGCCATGTAAACAGGTATCTAAGACTACCTCTTGATTATAGACTACCTTCCCCTGTTCTATTTGTATTTATTTGTATCAATCACCATCAAAGGGTGTACTGGTTGTGGGTCTTAATCATTGCCCTTTCTCTCATGTACAGGCAGATAAGTTGATACAGAAATCCAGACTTTCAATAAAAGCTTTTCAGTTGATACACAACAAATGTAAGCCACTTTCAATCTCCACTTATTATTGCTTGATAAACTTAATTGTTAAAAATAAAGAAATACATTACTTTCACTTCATGATTTTTTTTTTTTGGATGAACATGAAAAACTAACTAACTAACTATCTCCCAACTGGCACCCACATTACAAATTTCAAAACACATTTAAATACAAGAAGGAAACCAAAAGCAAGAATGATATTTGAGCTTTATTTCATTCACTTCTGCTAAGGTAACAAAAGGCATAGTCTTTGAAACCAACCACAAACTATAGCCTGAAAATTAAAAGCTACTTCAGCAGGAAACTGGATAAGGTATCACTTCATATTTGAAACTGAGAGCTGTTCCCTCCAAAGTAGGAAAAAATGAGGTTAAAGAAATAATTATTTATGTTAAAAAGAACTTATCACTTTTCTTGAATGCTTTTACACTCCTCATTGCAGACCTACTGTCTCCTGTGCCTGCAAGTTAACATGAGTGAACCAGAACGACTGGGCATGCCAGAGGATGAGCAGCAGCAACTCTATTCTGTGCAGTCTGTAAGATTTAAAAGTTGCTAAATATATAATGCAGGGGTGACTGAAGAATAAATAGCATTTCAGTTTGTTAATGCAGACTTTTGTGCTTGTGTGGGTTTAAAGTCGGACCTCAAATATCATTTGACTCCAGTTATTTTGCAGCTTAAGTTCCCTTGTGGATTTTTTGTTTATTTCTTCAATCCACAAAGGTTTTAAAAGAAATTTCTCATGGTAAATTTCTCATGGATAAGGAACAAGAGTTATGAAAAGCATTTCATTATGTATTCAGAGAGTTCTCAGGAAAAGGCTATTATTTACTTAACTGCAACATGGTATGTCTGCAGCATGGGTGAGTTTGCTGTGCTGTAAGAACATGAAGTTTGCACACTTAACATTTGTAACAAGGTACTGAATTTTCTTTTTTGTTGTCTGCATGTGGTTTCCTGGTTCAGCCTCCATTAATAAAAAAGGAAGGAAGAAACTGGCCTGCTGTTCACATCTGTCTAACAAGAATGTCAGAGCAATGAACTTTCACACCACTGGAAAGGATGTAGCATTTTGTGAGAGGTCATTTCCAAGCAGTGCTCATTGCTGAGCAGATCTGGTTTTGTTTCTACCACAAAACAAAACAAAAAACAACAACCAAACAAAAAAGATGATTTAACTCAGCTTTATTTTTAAAATAAAATTCTCATTTGGATTTCAGAGAATCTGTAGAAGACTATGCTAATGAAAAAGAACCCTAGAAGTACTTGAATGATGTAAATACTTGATTAGTTAAGTTACATATAAGAGTAAAGCAACTAAATCTAGAAGGGAAAGGTTTTGGCTAAGACCTGGAAACTTCCTGATGGCTCTGTTTATTAAGTTGAGGAGAAGTCAGGAGCACATCCTTAGGGACATTTAAAATTCAACAGGGAAAGAAATGAACAGGAAGCAATCAAACACAGGAGATGCCCTGGATGAACTGGGAGGTCTTTTCCTTTCAAGATGCCTGTAATTCTGCTAGTGCAGAGAAAGTAAAATTTTGGAGAGGCCCTAAAATACAAGTTACACCACCCACCTACACATCCTTGTAGTTTATTTCATTAAATTTCATTAAATTTATTTAATTAAATTCAGTAAATTAACATCTCCTATTCCAGGCAAGTTTTTAAATACTGCAACTGTGTCCTGCTGGGAAAAAAATACGGTAACACTCCCAAATTTGAAGATACAGGCAAACACTTTGGGTCCTTCTGAGGGTAGCAGGTCTTCCCAGAGCCAAAGGCCTCTCACAACATTTTTTTTCTGCACTTCCTCTCCTTCCAGAAGAACACAAGTAGTCCCAGATAAGAGGTATCATTTCATCACCGAGTTATTCCCAAATAAAGCAATTTTTTTGTTACTTATAGCTAGACATACTGTCCACTTTGTTTCTCCTGCAACACAGCTCCAGCAATCCCCCAAATGAAAAACACAAACTATTCCCCATTCAAACACACCACACCAGGAAAGCTAGATCTCATTAGCATTCACTACATTCCATGGTAGGGGAGGGCAGTTCGGCTTTAAGACAGCACTCCCAAGAACAGAATGCAAGACTGATTCATAGTGGGAAAGGGGAAATCATCATCTGTCAAGGCGATGAAACTGCTGCTCCACAAAACAGTGTAACTGCAATATCCACCTTGTCCACAACAAGGGAACAAGAGAGGGAAATAAACTGGGGCTTTGCATATTACACTAAACTCCAGGTTACCCACAGCTCCCAGTAACATCTACTAAGAGAAAATCTCTGTATCTAGGCTCAGCTGGTGCCCCATGTCTCACATCTCAGAGGTACTGCTACAGTCACATAAAACTAAAGAGAACTACTATTACAATTCCCAGCAAGACCTTTTATTTCAGTCACATGGGCATTAAGCAGACATTGCAGTCATGACTGCAATAGAAGACATGGCATACAGATTACCTGTAAAATAGCTCTAACTCTTCTGGGAGGATAAGAAGAAACAGGATTTGCTGGACAACTTATGAAGGAGTGGAATGAAAATGATGCTCCAGGATGACTCTGCCATTATTCCCCCACTCTCTACCTCTTAATAGAAAGTACACATATGTAAATGCTCACCTTTTTTCCTGAAGCCTGAAAAATCTTTATTAGAGATCCTGATTGTCTGTCCGTTCTAAAGATATAAACCTGAAAGGTGAAAAAAGAAAAATGTTAGCCAATACTAAATATGAAGCACTGGTGTTTTTGAAATAATATCTAAATTATGATCATGGCTGTTGTCAGGATCCAACTTCATGACCACTTTACTGGTCAGTCTTCTCTTAGAAGAAGACACAGAGTTCCCCACTGTCCTGAAAAATCACAAGTTTGTCATAAGAAACACTTGAATATTATCTTGTTGCTTACTTTTTTTGGTACACTTATATATGTGCACATGTGTGCATTTAGAAGTATCTAGCCAAGCAACTTTCCAACTCTCAAACAAGTGGCATCTGGAAACTGTCTGAAAATAAGTAGGGCAAAAGACTGAGAATGCATATCCCTGCTCCCCTTCCCTTGTCAAGACAATGTGCCTGCATGTACTGTACTGCAAACTTCATGATGCATTAACAATGGTCAGAGTAGAAATCCTAATCAGACCATCCACAGCATTTCCACTGTTTATGTCTGAAACAATTTTTAAAACAGAAAACTATTCAAACACAGCCTACTCATTACTCATTTCCACAGGAGAAACGGTTTAACCTGGAATCCTCAGGGATAAAAGTATTGATACAAGTTCAAGAACAGATCTTGCACCAAAGTTTAAGATGTAAAGTGCATGGCTTGTAGAAAGGGATTCCCTTCAACAGAAAGGCTGGCTGTCAGTTTCTGAGACTCTCTGGCATTTGACAGGCTCCCTCCTAGCAGGTGCTCATACAATTTGCAGGACAGAGGATCCCTTACTTACAAGGCCACGTGGCAGAACCAAGCACTGGACGTAGCTGAATATATATTAACAGCTGGTGAGATAGAGCTCAAAGCTGTTTTCAGTCAAGAACCAAGCACAGATTTGCTGTGTGGACAATTGCTCTATATACACAGGACTCTCTAGCCTTTGCAGTGGCATGTTTAGCAGTGACAGCATGTTGCCAGGTGTCCCAAGACCAAATCCAGTCTTAATGACACTCTGTCACTTTGGAGAGATGATCCAGTCTCATTAAGAATCTTGGCTTTAACTTAAGTGAAAAGGTGTGATGATGCTAATCACTTTCTATCAGAGAAGTGGAAAAGATCAGCTTATTATAGTGTTTGGCAAGCACAACAGGACAGTTCATTGTAATGTTCTGTATTCTGCACCCCTTACCAACACTTTGCCATGTGTTCCTGCTACCCGCATCCCATGCCAAGGGAGAATAATGTAAGCTTTGGCAACAAGAGTACTAGTCTTTAAACTACAGAGCCAGATGCTTTCTTGTGGATCCCTTGCTAGCAGCTGTGTCCCCTCACCTCCTTCCTTGTAGAAAAACTAAATTTGTTCCACAGAAAAAAACAGGTTGGAAGGAAGGTGCATTGCAGCAGCCATAACAGAACACCTAGGATAAAGAAACTATGTCTTTCTCATGCACATGCCCTCTCAGTAGCAACTGTGCTGCTACTATATCCTGTATGTTCTAGTCATGCCAGATCAGGTGTAAGTACCAAGTTCATCCTCTATTTTTATCTCATTTTCCCCACTTGTGCTGCTACCTCTGGGACATGTTACTATCAAAAATAATCTGCCTAAACAGGATAGTGCTCCTGGTAGTGAAGACCTTTCGCTGCTTGTTATGATTCAGCTACAACTCATGTCAGTATAGAGCACAAGAGCCAAAGGGAGAAAGATGAAAGGGGGGCTGCAGGACATCTCTGCTTAAGCAGGTGGTGGCAGCAGGTCCCAAAAGAATTGGATTTGAAAAAGGAGAGACAAAAGCAGATCCTTTACATTCCTTCCCTCCCTCTCCCCAACTCCCACTTTTCCACCTTTGGTTTAGAAGAGTATAAGAGGTCACAGTGCTCATCCTCAACCAGTTTCTCCAACAACACATGGATACTCAGCACAGGAGAACCAGGCTTGCCTAACTCACTAGCCATTTCCATCTAGCCATTCACTTGTTTACATCTTTGGGACATTGAACATCTATATGCCTACAGGAAGATCTTTTTTGTTTCCTTCCTTATTCAGAGACTATCACCAAGATTTCTAAGTACAGCTGGCAAGAACCCAGACTCTAATACACTAAACATCAACATTTTATGAAGTTTTAAAAATGGCATCAAATCACCTGTTCTCATTCTATTAGAGGTGTTACCTTGAAGTAAATACTGAAATAGTCAAATGTGTGAATAAAACAAGCAGAAGACAAATTCTCTTTTGCAAGTATTTTTATTTCTAGGAAAGTTTTAAGTAATACCTGAATGTCACAAATCCTAAGCAAAAGCAGTGTGAAAGAGGATCTTGTCCGTGTCTCATTAAAATGGGTATTGTAAGGATTAGATGGGACAGACAGGGAAGAGGAGAGCAGGATGCAAAGCATCAGGAGGGACAGGTCAAGAGAATTCGACAACTTCACCAAACTACCTCACCTCTCCCCTGCTCAGTGCTCAAAACTATCCTGCAGACAAAAAAACTCCTGTCTTCTCACACATGTTAGAACTGCATCAGTATTGCATTTCATGAAAAAACTCCTGTCTTCTCACACATGTTAGAACTGCATCAGTATTACATTTCATGAACTGTTACATCCAACCACATGACTGTTTAATAAAGAGCCACACCTTTCCAATGCCTCCATCCTGGGGAGCTCCTCCTACAATGTCAGTGGTAGTCGGCTGAGAGAAATGACCTGCTGTCACCGCATATCCTGAGTGGTAAAGGAAATAAAGAAATAAATAACCAACTGTGAAAGGAAAGAGCCTGAGAAACAGATCAGCCAGCCAGATCAGGCTTACAGGGCTTCACTGCTCCTGGGCTGCACTTAGAGTTCAACAACCATTCTGCTCAGGATGCACCAATATTCTGTTCAAAAGCTCATGGGGATGGGAGGTGAGAGTGCCCCCTTCAGTAGCCTTCCAAAACCTGCAAGAAGAAAGCCATGTGTGTGAAGATGACGAAAGGACACAAGGAGCTCATAGTAGGAGCAGTGTGCCAACTGCAAGTCAAGAGAGGGAAGCAGTAAAACAGAAAAAGGCATACACAAACAGAGAAAAGCAATCACATGACCACAGAGACAGTATCATGTCAAAGAGCAACCGTCCCACTTGGATCAGACAGAAGTGTCCTCCTTTGGCTAAAATCACTGCCCAAGAAGGCTTGGAAAATCATGTTCCTTTTTGGCTCGGGAGACAGAAGAGGAGGCAAAGAGGTCATAGAAGTTAATAGCTTAAAAAGACTTGTCTCATCAAGAAGAAAAATTAGATGATATATCAAAGAAAAACATGTGTATTTGAAAGAAAAAAATCAAAGATTCAGCTTTATTTGATGTATTAAAATAATATATAATAACTAAAGGTGAGTAGAGTAGCTTTCCTTCTGAGGCTCTCTTGTATTTGCCTTGCTCTTTTGCTACAAATTATGAGGTTCTCGTCAATATGGTAAACCCTGTAATTCACATCTATCAGTGGCAAAACCTATTTATGTCTGTAAACAGATAAACATTACTCTTCATTTGGCTATCACCAAGCAGTATCCTCCAAATTGTGTTTTCTTTAAAAACTAAAGGTTAAGGGGACAATGAGAGGTCAATGCAAGACTTTAGTCAAAAGTACCAAACTGTTGAAATGCTTTCTATGTCTCAACAGTTTTAGGCACTTCAGTTTAGGTGGAAGCCTTTAAATTAAGTATTTTAGGGACATTAGAGCAAGTAAAACCAATTGAGTTAAAGATGCACCTAATAGCCAAACCTTTCACAACTTCCTTCAGATGCCAATGACACATTTAGGTAGAGTTATTTTTGTTAAAATAAATGCATCTGCAGTACAAATTCTGTAGTTAGTTGTTGTACCCATTTTAAAGGCACATGTAAGCAGACATGTCACAGTGTAACTTCTGACAAATAATTTGCCTGTCACAGGGCAAAGGCAGGAATGTTAAGAAGCCCATTATAATCCAAGGTGCTGTTCAGTAAAATGCCTTTTCTGTACCAGTCAAAAAAATTATACCAAGTTGCTGGGGGAGAAAGGGGTTCAGAAGAAGGAGAGAAGAATGGAATATTTTGAATGCTTCTTTGCTTATATTTCTTTTCAGGTAAGTATCACTTTAATTCAAATATTCTTCCTTTTTATAAAAGTACATCACCATAAAAAAAAAAAAATCAGTATCAACTTTATAGCGTCAAAGCCTTGAAATACATTGTTGGACAATTTCCTATTCACAGTGAGCACCAGCAAGCTGCTTACCAAGGTATGTGTACCTCCTGGCTATCACAGCATCATCGTTCAGCTTGTAATATGTGTTGTCAGTGAGATTCAGTACTTTGACAGTTCCTGTCCAATAATAAGATCCTGGTGCCCCCATGATTACCAGTTCCTACAACAGGAAAAACAGAAGTGTGGGGGGAAAAGGGCAGGAGAAAAAAATAACAATCAAAACTTTACACATTAAAGGAGAAAGGACAGGATATTTACTTATAACACCAATAAATAAGTCCATCTAAAACAATCTCCTTTTTGTGTGCATTTAGAGAGTGTTCTTCCTTCTTCCCAAGCAGCAAGGTCACTGCATATACCCTAGAGATACACTGCTCTTTCGTGGTCCACTTCTGCTCAGCTATTCTGCTGCAACAGACTTTCCTCAGCCTTACTAACCATCAAGCTTATCCCTGCTAATGTAATTCTCAAAAAAATCCCACCCAGAACCCATCACTTGGCTACAGATCATTCTCTGATGCTGGCTGACATTCTATACCAACCAATCATGATGGAAACAGCACAAAGGATTTTGATTTTACAACTATGAAGCTAAAGAGCTGCTGTGCACTCAACAAGCAGGATATGTGTTATGTCTGAGGTGGAACATTTTGCCCAGCTCTGTCATCAGATACACTCTGGTCTTTGAGAGATAACCTGGCTATAGTGTCATCATAGAATCATAAAATAGCTTGGGATCATTACAGACAACCAGAGTGCTTGAGCATTTTAAGACTGTAGAAATCAGACAAAGTTTGATCCAGCATTCAGAGGTAGATGGTCATGGATAATGCTTTTGAATGAAAATCCAAGGTACATTTACATTCAAGAGAAATTCAGAAAATGTTGTCCCAAAACATCCAGCATCCTTGCAGAAAAACCTTGCTCCTGGATGTGATTTTAAATATCTCCATCAAGGGACCAAATTAAGCCTGAGGAGCATTAAGCCCAGGAAGTTCTCCATCCCTGAAAAGACGTGAACAGCTGCTTTCCTCACTTCTCTATTCAATGCAAGGCCATGGGTGGACTCCATCCTAGTGGGAAACTGCTATCATATCCAAGTCCCCTTCAGGTGACCAGTTCCAGTCAAGGAGGGAGATGTTAAACAAGGAATTTTCCTAATAAGACTACAGGGACAGAACTTCAAAACCAACCAAAGTGCAGGACATGCTTAGAAATAGCTTTTTCCTTGTTACAGGCCATAGCTTTGAGGTCAAGGGACCATTTACTGACAGGAAAAACTACCATCCACAGCACTGAATATACAGTAGAGCATTGCCTGTTTGACCCAAAAAGGCATTAATCTGCATTTCCTGCTGCCATCGGACTGAAGTGGTAAAAGTTCAAAGATATGTTTTGAACTAGGGTAGCACAGGAGAATTTAAGCCTGGGAACAGAAACAGGCTGGAGAGAGCAGACAACAGCTGCTGCTGGCTGAACATCTAGTTACCAGACAGTGCCCTTGTGGCAACATTGCCTGCCATTCCAGTTTACTGAAATGGCAGAAGGCAATTTCTGAAAGAGAAAACCTTTATTGTATTTGCATCAGCCTGAACAATACAATCTGTACATCAGTGAATATATAATCAGCAGTGGGTAAAGGTTCTTAAAAAAAATTTAAATTAAACCAAAATAAACAAGCAAAAAAGCCACAACCCCGAAACATTAACCAAAAAAAATAACCCATGTGTAAGGGAACAAATTAATTCTTGACAAAACTGAAACATGGCTGATAGACATCTGTCCAGGAAAGAATGTGGACAAGTATTTAGAAGAGCTGTGGTACATATATTCTACCACAATATTTTTTTCTCCATCTTTTTGCAACAAAGAACTGTAGCAGAACTTAAAAAAAAAGTGTTTATCTTCTGTATATATGTGCATTATATTCATGCACATGTACACATACATAAACAACATGATTCAGCGAAGACTTTTACATAATTGCTTACAGTAAAGAGTTAATGACAGACAGAGAAATACCTCTATGCAAGCTTTGGGGTGAACATAATAAGAATATTCCCTGAGGACATTTCCCAGAGCCAAGTCATTCATACTTGCCCACAGACCTTGAGAGACATGTACACATATGTATGAACCACTGGGCAGCCACTGTGCAAGAAACAGACACCTGGGAAGCTAGACAAGGCAGGAGGGTGTTTGCCAGCAGGAAGGGACCATTCTCAGCACTGAGCCCACTGTCCAAGCCATGCTTGGGAATCCTCTCCTGGGGCATCCAACAGTAGAGCCACTTACCAACCCCAACCCTTCCATGCATGGGCCCCGGCTCACCTCAGTGAAGAACCCTGCGATCCCTGCCTGGCATGAACCATGCTCCTCCCCATACTTCTTCTTGTACTCTGGATGGAAGAAGAGAAGAAAACAAATCATGGTCATCCCTCACACAGCACACAATCTTCACTTGAGCCACCTGCATTGCTACTCACAAAGCCTGGAGACACATCATCATGCAGGGCTCCTGGGTTTTATCAGTGGATTGGCCACCAATGTGCACCAGGCAGCATACTCACCTACATCAGGGAGTATAGCCAGGAGCCAGCTGGGGAGAGAAGCCAGAGTGCTGCCTACAGAAACACTAAATAAGCAGTACCACAGTAGCACGAAAATAACAGCAGCATCACTCCAGTAAAGGTGCATTAGAAGAGGCTTCCATCTGTGGCAGAGAGATCACCACAGCTTGGAAGAGGGGAGCAAAAAGTGATACACGTTTGCGGATATTTCTTTCCAGGTAAGTAAGAGATTTAACTCTCAGGCCCATTACTACCTCAAAGAAATAAAGTGATCTTCCAATACAATGACAGTCATCAAGGCCTCCAGAAACATTTCCAGTAGAGGGGTGCCTCAGGACACAAGCTCCAGGAATAAGACAGTGACTGAGGAAAAGCCATGTGTTTCCCCATGATCAGACAAGTCTCTTTTGCAGGATGTTTAGATCTGCTATGTTTCATGGCCACATGCTCAGAGCTCCCAATTCACAGGGAACTCAACCAGCATCCTATAGCTTTTGTTTACGGATTTTACATAGCAATCATTTGCCCTGTCAAACCTGAGGAATTTTTACGTTATTTTTTTGACAGTGAGGAAATAATATTTCTAGGAATACTTTAAGTTAAGGGTGGGGAGCAGAAAAAAGGGGAAAAAAAGAAAATCACTTTCCACCCTGCCTTAATCCAAATATTTTCATCTTAAAAGTGTTTGAAACTTACAGCTGGATCAGAGCCTTTGCAGTTTTTTTCCAGAGAATTACTTTCAAATATCTACCATACTATCACTACTTTCTGTAGCACAGTAATTCATGCTCAAAAACAATTTCCCATATAACCTGATAATTGTGAAACTTCTTTATATTTTTATTTTAAGCACCATTAACTCATTTGCTAAATGGTGAAAATTTTAATGAAAGCAATGAGCAAACTGCCTCTTTGGAACCAAGCAAGTTCCTTTGGAGTTGCATTTTATCTTATTGAAGATTAGAAGGAATTAATTATTAAAACTTCTGCCTTCTTTCAAAATATTTTAGGTAGACATATGTATACACACATGCACCCCATTTGTATTACATATAGTCTCTTCCTAACATCATAAAGATGTTCAGAATTTCAGACATTTGCTGAGGTCATACCAGTTGCACAGGAAGAGGTTCAGCTGGAGAGACCATGCAGAATAGAAACTTGATCCACAAATTACAGTCCAAATGCCCAACACTCTTGGCCAAGGCAGGGTCCTGCCAAAGCAGATGTGCATCCCAGCAGATCAGAAGCACAGCTGGGTCTCCTAGTTACAATGCATGACAATCTCATTGAGAACTGAAGCCTTTATTAGCCCATAGGTATTCAGCAAGTGTTGGGGATCTGAATTGCTAACTCTCCATATATAGATTCTCCAGGCAGTATTTGCCTGGGAGATAATATTTTTTTATCAATGTGAACTTTTTTTTTTTTTCATTAAGAGAGACAAGGAGAGGAGATTCTTCCCTCCAGCATTTCCTGAGAAATAATTCTGTGCATATCCTAAAAGTCCTGCCTTCACTACAATAGAATCCACACCCTTGCATGATGAAATGAGGAATGTCAAGGCCCATTTGGAATTAAATCTGGTGAAGGATATCAAGGCTAACAAGAAGGGCTTCTTCAGATACATCAACAACAAAAGGACACTAAGGAAAATGTAGGGCCCACTGTTGAATGCAAACAGGGACCTCTTGCAACAGAAATTGCAGAGAAGGGTAAAATACTGAATGACTTCTTTGGCTGCCTGTTTTGAATTCTGGGGTGACATTTGCTTTCTTCCAGTCTTCAGGCTCTCTTTGCTTCAGTCTTCGCTGCCAAGGCCAGTGACATTTCACGAGTGGAAATGTAAGCACAGAGGCCCAAACACCTCAGACATTGGGGCTGTTTGAGAATTTAAAGCTCTAGTGACACAGAGGGAATATCAGCACACCAAATTTCAAGGGGAATCACGACAGATGCAGTCCTCCCCAAGGAGCTAGCAGCCCAATACAGACAGACAGTGGGCTCCTGGATGTCAGCCTAACCCCTTCAGCACAAAACTACCCCTCCTTGTCTGCCCCACTAACTCCCATCTGCAGTGATGTACACCTGCCTCCACACCAAGATTCCTTTCCACACATGCACCCATGGCCAAGGGGTGCCACCCATCCTGGTTGGTCACATCCTAGCATCACAGACTTATGTCTGCACCCTAGAGCCAGTCTGCTCTTCTCAAGCAATAGATGAGCCCAAAAGGGATGAAAACCAAGACTGATTCTACCTCGCTTCCACTTCAGTGCACAGCAGTGACACCTGTCACTCATACAACATAGCCAGCCAGCCAGCCATGCAGTGAAGCAATCAATTAGATGGAAATTGTGCAGTTATTGCACCAGCTCACAGTTTTTGTACACCTGAATAACAACCTTTGCATGAGGTTAAATTAATTGGTTTCTGCATAGCTCCAGGCAATGACTGCAGTCAAGGACAAATTTGTTGTTTATACATTTCTTTATTCTTTCTTGTCTGCCTGCTGTGCATTCCTGATTACAGAGACTGCAGACCACAAAACTGCTGCAGCAACAGCTGACAGCAAAGCAGCATGATGAGTCTGAGTCTGAAGGAGGTTGTGGCCTGTGCAACTTCGAAGATGTGCCATGCAACACATACAGAAAAAAAGAGAAGATGCCAGTGGTTTGTAGCCAGAATGATCTTAGGTTAGAAGAACAATGAGACTGAGGAAGGAGTAATTGCATAAAACAACACACAAACAAAAAGAACAAGCTTTGACGTGTGACTATTCTGAAGGTAAATGCCCCTGAACTTTTTCTTTGAACAAAACTCTCTGCCAGTCTCTAAGCAAACTTCAATGCCATAACATAGGCTAAGCTACAGAGTGCAGTAAAATAATCTATCACCCTCAAAGATGTCAAGTATCACATGCACTGAAAGCTTCTTGTTTCCTATCTTACAGTGTTTCACTATTCTATGAAGAAACAGTAGTAATCTTTCTGACCTAGCACTGTGATACTGAGTTTCCATCACAAAGCAGGGATGTTTTGATGGCTCCTCAGAAACCAAATGTGGTTTGGACCTGTGGGAAAAATTACTTTTCCCTTTGGAGGAAAGGCGTACGAGCATATGCTGTTTGCCTTATTCACTAACCAAAGGCACCATTAGTCTTCCCCACTGCTACCACCAATTCTTACCACAGAGGAGTAGGAAAGCATTCCAGCTGTCCCCATCAGCTGAACTGCCTCTCACAGTACACAGAGCCATCCTTCTTTGCCTTCTTTGTAAACTGAATGCATTGGGATAATGAAGAGGCAGCTCCCTTTTCTGGAAAGACCTTAAAACTGTGGGAAAAATAGCCAATTGAAAGTATTGCCTGGAAAACTGTGGCTCCATATGTCAGCTATGTCCACAAAGGACATCCATCACATCTAAACCAGATTAGTACCTACTCAGAGAGATTGTATTTAACTATTAGGCTTGCTGCTGTGTTCTATTTATCTTTTAATTCCAGACTCTGTCGGCCCTTTCAGGGAAGCCAGGCAAGGATAAGATGGATTGAGACTACTATGCTGTTGCATCAATACCATCTAGTCAGGAAATTTCCATTTCCTCCATGGATGGAGACTGGTGTACACTCAGCTGCACCCTTCACCAGTTGGGGTTATCACCTTAGCTGCACTAAAAACGGGGCTTCCGGAATCAAGCACGCTACTGTCTACCCCTATTTGCACATGATGAGATCTAGAGAAGGCTGAGACACTGGAATCTTGTCAGGCAAAGGCATGCATCCTAGCGCAGAGTTTGCAGCCCCAGGTCTGATAGCCTCCCAGCAATGGCCACAGAGGCTGTCAGCATAGAAACAATTCAGACTCAATGCCTTGCGCTAGCCATTCACCAGTGTCAGTGGAGGAAAACTTCTGCACCTTCCAGAAAGTGAAGGAAAAAAGTTGCAAGGATGACTGCAAACTTACTTCACAGAAACTTTAAACAATGAACTCCTCTGTGTGACACATAACAGCTATCTCTCTTGGAGCTAGTTTTATTGAAATTTAAAGGATCGGGAGTAAACAGGAGTAAGCAGCCATTCCTTGTGACACTGTGATTTCATGTCTGATGGGGTGAAGGGGCTGGGTGGAAATCTGCCCCAAACTTTCAATTTTCACTTTACCAAGCAGTGAAATTAAGCCAGCATAGTTCTGCATCAACCCTGCCAACTTTCCACTGGCTGCTCTACATGTACTAGGCCCACACATTTCTATTTTCTAGCAATTCCTGGCAAATATCCTGTCAGATTAACAGCAGTTTCACTCCAAAAACATGACGCATAGATAAACACAAGTGATTCTTCCCTTCCAGAAACCACATCTCCACCATGGCTTCAGGCCGTGCAGGAGCAGTAACACAGGCTCAGAGGGAGCCCATCAGCATCCCTGCATGTGCACATTGTCCATAAAGTTAACATCAGATGATTTGCAGTATAGGACATCAGTATGAGGCCTTATCCTAATTTTGCTGACAGTAGCAATGAGGGCAGGGAGGCAGGGAAGGACAAATACAGTAGGACAGTGCTCACAACAGAAAGGCTTACATAGCTTATTTGTACTCTGCTGCACAGCAGCTAGCATGGCTGGGACAGGTCCCTCAAAACTTCTCACATATCAAATAATGACCAATTTCAGGGCAGGGAAACAGTGCACAAGTGTATGCTATGTCCAGAACATGTGTGGGTTTGCAACGGCAGATTCCCAAGTAAAGCCCAGAGGGAGGTGAGGAGCGACCTCAGAAGAGTGAGCATGAGACAGACACAGTTCTGTCACAGAGTGGGCTTTATAGGCTGAGCTAGGACATAGCCACTTGACAGCAACAGAGAAACTTGCCAGGACATTCACTGCCTTATCCCTCTCCAACTTAATAATGTCAGCAGCAAGACTGCTGCTGGCTGCTGCCAGCTTTGGATAAGAGGACAAACAGTTAAAAGCAAATAAGTAAAACCAGAGGTCTTGCCCACAACAAACCCTGCTGCATTTTGTCTTCTAAAGTCCCACACTTCCTCAGGCTCCTACAGTGAAGAAGCGAAAGAAAGGAGGAAGCAAGGGTGCTTTCCCCAAAATATTCCTCTCAAGGCCAAGAATTTCAGGAGATATCGTCTACCAAACAATACACTTGTGCCTCTAGTTCAGTTAATTGCTCTTGGCCAAGAAGACTCTGTCCTTTGAAGTCTTTAAGAAAAAAGAAACATGATATAAAAGTCTCACATATGCAGTAGAGAAGGAGAAATTAACATAATGGCACACAGGATTTGGTGCAGAACCAAACGGCACAGCCACCCATGACTCAGAGCTGAAGCCCTCCCACTGCATCCACCTCAAACTCAGACTTTAACACAGCAGCAGTTTAATATAAATTGTTGCAGAAGTACCCCAAAGTGAGGAAAGTAGCCCTTTTCCCTGTGCCACATCCTAATCCTCTGATAAATGAAAGCATAAAAATTAAAGCATTTCCATAAGATAGGCAAACAGGTTCATGATTGCAATATAATTGAGGAGTTTTACTCCATGTCACAGTAAAGTGTAAGAGGTCAAGCTCATATCAATATCTTCTCATTATTTACCTAAGTGTAGAGCTGCTGCCTCAAAACACAATTTGGAAACTTTTTATTCCTCCAGTAAAGTGCAACCATGCACTTTAGCAGTCACAGAACCTGTTCAGTCATTATGTTACTCTCCCAACTCCATCCGAAACCCAGTTGCCACCACAGCTGCACCACAAGGCAGCCACATGTTTAAAAAAAAAAAAAAGAAGAAACCAAATCAGTAGTGAAGTTTACTGTAGTAGTGGAAGTGTAGCAAGGGACATTATAAGCATCAGTGCTGGCTTGACTCCTTACCTTCATAGCAGGGCAAGAGCTTCCTCCCTTTGGACTGCAGGTCAGGAGGAATGATGTTGCAGAAGCCATGGGGCAAGATATATTCTGTCTCATAGTAGATGTTTTTCCAGCGGTGTGCACATGCCTAAACAGAGCATAAACATGGGTTATTGGCCCAGAGTCACAGGAGATCACTCTGACCAAGGCAGCGCATGCATGAACAGGACCACTCAGCATCACCTTCACCCCACAAACCCACTGTACTCTCCTTACATTCCACCCTTTCTAGATAAAGTATTTCTCATTGTTAGCTTCTGCAGCTTCGGACATTGTCTGACCTGGCAGCTCAGATCTCAGCCTTCACATGTATATAACTAGAAAAACAAGAGGTCTCATAGCCTATGCTGGAGATTTCAAAATCTCTGACTGTGCATGAATCCTCACAGACGGCAAAGCTTTTCTGACTAAAGATGCACTAACACAACTCAAGACAGAAAAAGCAAAGACAGAAAAAGGTGAAAAACAGGAATAAACTGAGAATACTTAGAAGGTTACTAAGACTGTATTAAAGGTTAAACCACCAGAGAATGCATGTGTGAGTCAAAGGTTGGTTTCCACTGGGAAAGGCAGCTCTGTGTTATGGTGACAGATGTGCTGAGCTTTGCTTAGTAAATTCAGTGAATTAGTGAATTTAAGTGAAAATGTCAAAGATTTTGTAGCAGCAAGAGTGACAACATTAGACAATGTGCAGATAACCTGCAGAGCTTTATAGTGAAGAATGATATCACCCTGAAAAACCAGACTCACCAAAACACTTGTTCAGTGCAACTGCCACACGCAGGCACATATGCAAGCAATGTAGAGCCTAGTTCACACCTTCTCAGAACCCATTTGCTCCAAAAATTAACATTGCATTGCTGCTGGCCAAACCACAAGTTGCCTTCTGCTCAGGATTTATTTGGAATAAAAGAAAAGGAAATGTGAAACAGCAAGGGCCTTGAACTTAGCACATCCCTGACCATACCTCCAGCTGGTCTGAGTCTACACTGAAGTCACTGTAGATGTGTCAATTTATGTTATTTAAGGCTTAACCCCATGTCAACAGAGCAAGCATCTGTGCTACAAATCATCTCATCCACATGCTTTCAACTTTTCCTGGAGGCTTTGCATCAACCCTGCTCATGAACCCCATATATTACCCCTTCCTCCCCAGATGAGATATCCTCTGTCTTCCATTTCTGTGTGCTACCCCACTTTTCTGCCTCAGCACCTCAGAGCTGCCCATCACAGAATCTCAACATTGTTAAAAATTATATCCAACCATAAAGCAGGCACAGCTGTGTCACCTCTCCACTAAAGGATCTGGGAAGTGTATCAGCCACTGGAAAGCTCAAAATTATCCAGCCATCAATAGACTTCAATACACTTATGTCTAGAAAGACATAAATAGTTAATACTATTCTCACAGAGCAAAATCAGTTGTGCAAAAGCCTCTCTACTGTTAGTAGTGCTGCCTTTGGAGTTTGATATTTATTGCTTTCCTAATATCATGTGTTCAAGGAGAGGCACATATTTCCACATATGGCTATCATAGAGAGATAGTGAGAGACTCTGGCAGCTGCGGAAAGTTTTGCACTACACTGCATGCTGCAGGCTGCCACCTGTGATGCAAAGGATCCTTCTGAGGGCACTCCACTCCACAGCCAAATGCATGTGGGAAGTACAACAAAAAGCAGCTTTGGAGACTCTCATATGCGCTTTAAGGAGGTTCAGTTATGATTTGCATCCTAATGCACTACTCATTCAAAATTCAACAGCAACAGACAACTGACATGTGAAACACTCATTTTCAGCAAAACCAGGAAATAGTTTCTCTCCTGATGGATCCATACTGTGAGCACAAATATACACATGCACAACCCTTGCAAAGACAATGCCATAAAGACACATACCATTAAAGCAACAGTCAAGTCAATCCCAACTCTGGATATAAACTCAACTGGAAACAGACCAAGAGTACTTTTTAAAATTTCGGAAAAATAAAGGATTGTGGTATTGTAAATTCTTAGATATTTCATATCTCAGAAACTGCAAGACATTCACTTAAATTAACTTACTAATCTCTCTCAGAAGAATACAAACAATGGAGTCAGGGAGAACAGCAGCATTTCAACACAAGCAGGTAGCTTTGCTCAGGAGTGAGGTGCAGAGGACAAGAAAGATAAAACAATAAAAGGAGAAAAAAGCTGCCACTGAATAAGAAGTATGTTCAAAATCAACTGGAGGGTATAGGCTCAGTCTAGCAATTCTGGGCACACTTAGCCAACTTGTTAAGACTTGGGTTAGTAACCATTCTTTTGTACCTTCATCATGATGTGTATTCAGAACACTGTAGGTCACCACTGACTGCCTCAGTCTGCAAACCTTCAAGGGATGAACTCTCCTTGGTTACCTGAGTCAGGGCTTCCCTAGATTTCCCTGTACTAAAGCCACAGAATTTGACATTTTCCCAATGGACAGGAGTCCAGCAGCTCCTCTTCCTCCTCAAAACTCACTTCTCTGCAGCCAGCCAGCCAGCACATTTGTCTCCCTGCCACAACACTTCTGCTTTTGGTTTTACTGTCTCTACAAAAGTGTTTAGAGTCAATTACAGTTCACTTTTGCTGTATGTTGCCAAGGCAAGGTGATGTGCTACCAGAGGTGGCTGCAGGCTTCCTTCTTTGACAGCAACAACACACGTCTGAAGAGGTCTTTGGAACAAAAATGACTCACCTGAATTTGAGACAATTGCAAACAACTGACAGCCTATGCACCCTATTTTAGATGCAAGCTATAGGAAGGTCCCGGTGCAATAAGGAAACCATCAGCACACTTTGGTGCTCAGCAGCTGCCGCTGGGGTACAGGTTCTGACTGTACCACAGAACAGGAAAAAAATGATGCAAACCCTTGAAGCAAAATAAAATGCTTCTGAGCAAATCAAGATGAGATATCTATTGATGGTCGACACTGCATTACCACAATATAATGAATAGGCCATTTCAGAACGGCTGACACCTGGCTCTTTTGCATACTGTTGCAGCCACAGGCTTTGCTCCACAGGAAGAGCAACACAATGACAGAAGTGGCAGGTATTTAGGAAGAGCAAGACCAAAGGATGTGGCTTAAATTACAATGCACTGTCCCTGGTTCCTCTCCCAACAAAAGTAAAAGGAGAAATTTCACTGTTTCAGTTTGAAAAGAGCAGGTAATCTCAGCTGTATTATTGCAGTACTCAGATTAAAGACTGACTGATAGTATATCCAAGGACAAGAAGTTTTATTATTTAATCTTATTCCTACATTTGTTTATATCCTCACTGTTTGATGCTTTACTATTAAGCCCATCACACAAACACCAAATTCTGGTTTAGTAACATCCTGGCACAATATGGGCTCGAACATAATTCGCATTTTACCAAACACCAGCTAAAGACCTTTGGCATGCTCCTCACCTTCCCTACTGCCCCTTGCCACTGAAGCTGGTACTCTTATAAGGCAATTGGGGAAGACTGATGAGAAAAAAAATTGGGCCACTAAGCAGCTTCAAAGCAAAAGTAACAATTTCTTTATACAACCTACAGTTAAACTGTGGGACTAGTTAATCTAACACAGAATGTTAAGAGTATGAATATTTCACACAGGCAGCTACATTGTTTATGGAAATAAAACCCTATCCATCCAGGGCTATTGACCAGAAAGATATTACTCTGACTTAAAGGAATCCCTGGAAGAGATGCAGTGAATGGAGTTGAAATGTTTGACAATATCTACACGCTCCTAACTAAAGAAACTCACTCATGCTATCTAGCAATTTTTAAAAAAAACCTAAAAATTTGGCAATACAGCTATATATATTCAGACACACCTCAGAACACCATTTTTTTTCAAATAGGCTTCAAAGAAAAGTTACATTTTAAAGAAACACTAATCCTTATAACTAGAAGTCCACATGTATTGAAAACCATCTGTGGCAAAGTCATGAAACTTTTTTCAGTTAAAAGTTTTTAGAACAGAGAGCAACAATGACCTGAAACATCCAGGTAATGTCCTTCCACAAAGGAATCTGTATGCATTCATTTCAGGCTCTGTTTACACACAGACGTATAATTAGTAGTTTGACTTTGGTGATAAATAGCAATGAGAATTATATGATTTAATATCCTCCAGCATCTGGACATGATCTACTTGGTGAGGGGCAGCATGATCTTGTCAGAGGGCTGGGTTAGTATTGTTTTAAATCAGTGTCACATTTAGAGACATTTTACCAGCCTAAGCTGCACTGAAATAAGCATACCACCAGGTGCATCTTTTGCCTTACCTACATTTCACTTATAACTTGTTTTATGTGTGAAATTTCTACCCTCTCAATCCTAACCTAAAACCACCCATGTCTCTCACCCCTATAGCCTCCATTCAGCCAGACAGCATCCAGCTTGGCAGCTGCTTGGCTTTTTGCCCCACCAGCATTCTGTTCAGTTACTGCTTCCATCTAGGGAGATGACCCCTAAGCATCAGCCGCAACCTGTTTTCCTTTTGAACCAAAATACAAAACCCCACTCTTCTTAAGATAGTATTTTTACACAAAAAAAAAAAATTTAGCCTTGCCTAAAAATGTATGAACAACCTTCTAAAAATTAATTAGGATGAATTTGTGTATTTGAGCCTGAATACTGGCCAATGAAAAGGATGCTGAGTCTCAAGGTAGTGTTATCTTGATCAAAGCAAGTTACTCCTCAGTTGTTACACATAACTGAACGTGCATACAGCTCAGGATACACCTTGAAAATATTGTTTGCACTAGCATGAATACCTTAATTTTGTGCTCTTTTGTACATGTTTACAGTGTATTTTAGTTATGTCCCTCTTTCTCCCCTCCTCCTCTAGCCCTAAACACATTTAAAACATCTAAGGAAAGTAAGGGTAGCCTCTCTAACACTGACAATGTATAAACCAAGAGAGACGGGGGAAAAAATACCACAGTACTGTGACAGAAAAGTATCCAACCTACCTGCTCTCCCACTGGGAAGTTGGTGCATAAGGATTTGGGGCATAAGCACCTGGACTCTAAGCACATATTAAAAAAAGGTCTTTGAGGGAAGCAGCTTTGAGCAGCTTTGTTTCCTTTCCTTTTACAAGTGATTGACATATTAATCACTGCATAAGATTTTTCTCACTAGCCACTTCTTGACAGTTGGATGCTACATACAAGGGCAGTCCTGTATGTCACTGGAAAGATACAGCCAACTGAAAGTTTCCTACTCACGAACAGGAGTAGATTAAGAATTAGACTGACGTCAGGGCTACCCTGATACAAGCTTGACATTTGCCTGCCATATATAATATGCATAACATTTTGTAGCAAATTTCTTTTTATTTCTGTTAACTTCCCTGCAGACACACTCCCTCAAGTAGACAGTCAGAACCCAACCAGGGATGTATTTACAGGCAGTTATTGGTCAGAATGTAAAATACCCATGCATTCTAGAAAGGGTTTTGCCCAGGACTCTTTAAGATAACACAGGAGAAGTTTTGCTAAGAAATATTGCACATCCTAAGGATCGTCTCTGCTCCCCTTGACCTGTCTACGTGCATAGTAACCACATTGAAGACAATAAGTCAATCCACGCACAATTGACATCTCCATTTGCAACTCTTCTACCTTGTTAATAGGAAATTAATATAAATAAATGAAAAATATGGCCACGAAGACTAATTTTACGTTTTCCCTTATAAGTTGTGAGACACAATTCATGTGCTCAAAGAAAATGTGTACCTTCATAATTCCTACTAAAACACGGGCAAATTAAAAAAAAGAACAAACTAGTAGATACCTCCCAGACAAATTGTATTTATTCAGTTCAAAGATATAAACCCTCAGATTTAGGAGGAAGTCCTTGGCTGACCCATGTCAGGTGTGATGGCTTGGAATCCTCCCTCTATAATCACATCTGGCTGGGGCTCACTTCTGCTTGAAGAAAGGGACCACAGAATCTTGCTGCTTCTTACTCTGGACTCTGTCAGTTACTGCCAAACACAATCCTGATGTGCTTAGTCAGGCAGCAGCTACAGTTTTAATGAGATCAAAGAAAAGCATGGACTTACCAATACACTTCCACCAGCCTTTGGCTGTCTAGCTAGGCTCACACCCATCCATTCATCATCTCTGTCTTCCTTACAGGTCTTTCCACAGAGCATGCCCCGAGAATTGCCTACAGAAAGAAAGGGAAAGGCAGAAAGACAAGGAGACATGAGTTTTAAGTACCTACCAAAGAATCCCAACAAGAAAAGAGATTTCCCATCAAACATCTGACAATGCTTTTCTTTCCGCCTGCATCCTGATAATTAGTTCTTGAATGCATTAACTAGGGCAATGTTCTTACTCTTAAGTGACACCATACACATACACAGCTGAGGACAGACCCTGTTCCTAACAGCCAGCAGCTACTACATTATGTCCACAGCTCTACTTAAATCAAAGATCATACCATCAAGTCAGGGGAGAGGTATCAGATTGCTTCCTGAATGCAATCTTGAAAATGAGATCAGGAACACTTAAAAAAAATGAGGCTGAAATCTGTAGTCCTGTCAGACAGCATTCATGAATCAATAACAATTTATAATCTGGAAGCAGGACAAATCACTTAGCCAAAACACTGTTTTAACACATGTAAGCTTCATAAACGGAAATTCTACTTGGTGTAGGTATGAAAAGATGAACAATACAAATATGCCTTTTTTTATAGTCAGAGAAAGCAACATGTCACCAAAATAAGAAAACCAAAATATTAAAATGTTTTGACATTTACCATCATTATCCAGCATGAAGTTTTAGATCATAATTTTACTTTAGGTCTCTACCTTCCCCTGCCTCAGACAGTACATCAGAGTAACTGAAGTCAACCCTGATCCCATGCAATAGCATAAAGTGGTCTCAGTGAAACCACTTTAGCACAAAAAGTAAACTCAAGAAATTATTTGCTGCATTATGAGGGATCACACAGACCACCATGTTACTAATAACCCCACATATCATGAGCCCATCACTGCATTGCCTGGAGTTCTCATGCACTGTTTATTCAGCACTGCCTGGAGCAGGCAGTAGCACTCCAAAACACTTGAAAAGTCACACTGAAGCAAGTGAAGAAAAGACAGCATCTTAGCTTAAGCAGGGAAAACCCCACATTTACCTGGTTACTTCCTGGAAAGAGCAAGGAAGACCACTGGGATGACACCAGCACAAGTGAGATGTTATTTTGTAATGCTGAAGAAAATTTGACACTTTTGCTACTATTGTTCAAAATCCATCAGGAAAGGATGATGGCTCCCTCTCAATATTTCGAGGCCAATTTGAAGTTGGAAGGATGGCTAGCCACATGGTTTGGATTTTTTTTTCGTTGCCTCCTGCTGTCCCAATGCATCATAAGTACCCACCTCTCCCCATATCCAGTTCTGTGCATCTTCTCTCAGGGTTCGTATGGACTCGACATTTAAACACTGCTCCTGGGGACTGAACAGAGGTGCTGTATTTAGATTCTGCCTTGGGAGCACCAACCAAGACCCTAGAAACCAAAAGCAAAGCAACAAGTGATTAATTTCAGGTGGAAAGAAAAAAACCAACAAATACCACTAAGGCTCACATTGTCAGAGCTTCCTTCTCAAAAGCACTTTTCTCAGCAGCTTTTTAAAACAAAGACACTGATTCACAAACTGAAAACACCACACACAATAAAGGCATTTTTCCACAGTGAAGGAATTTCCACAAATATTTTTACCAAATTAAATTTCCATTAGGATTGTACCACATATAAAGTGGCACACCCTCACCACACACCTCCCAAAAGCATTTAGAAAAGCATTAGGATGGACAACAGCATCCATTTTTCTCAGTTTTAGCAACATCCCTATCCAACCAGAACTGATACACCCACAAGTAGACAAAAACTGAACCTGGATTCTTGCCAGCCAGCCCAAGATTTGTAAGCTTGTTTAGAAAGTAGAGGCATCCTATTCTCAGGACGTTTTATATAATTACATCTTTAAAAAACAACAGCAAAAAATCAAACCAACAATACAAGCACATTTCTTCCATAACACATTGCTGTCACCCAATATTTATCCTTAAAGGCTGTGAAGACTTTACTCATTTATCCCACACGAGATCTAGTGTTTCTGGGAAGCACCAATGGCCTGCTCTGACGATAGGGTTACCCTTGAAAGAAAGATGGTGAGCACTTTTTAATCACTTGTGTTAGGATTTAGTTAAACTGTTTAACAAGCTGGCTTCTATCTCTTCATGCCCTAAGGGATGTTTTTTGAGGAGGATTACAAAGGAAGCACAAGTATTAAAGGAGTCCTTTCACTACCTCCTCATTAAAGGGACAATCTTTCTCAAGTTGGTTGTGACCCCAGACCTGGGCAGGTGAGGAGCAAGAGGGACGTTAAGGAGGAGGAGAGCAGCTCCGAGGAGGGTACTGGGGAGCACCAGGTAATTACGTAACAGTTCTGCAATGCTCTTGCACTGTCACGCATGACAGAGCTTCTGAATGTAAAAAAATCCTCACTAAAATTAAGCCCAGGGCTGGAACTAAGGGTAACCACCTCTAAAAGGCTAAGGCTCCAGCAGTCCCCTGTGCAGACCACGCTGCTACCGGGGAGGCAGCAGCTGACCAAGGAGACACTGCTCTTAGTTCAGGCACTAAAGAGTTATTGGTGCAAAGTCAGCCTGCATACACAACTCTCCCATTCACAGGTGGACAGCCCAGCATCAACCCCAAAATGGATGCTTTCCCTGTTTTAAACAACTTTTCCTTCACCTTCCAATCTAAAGTTCCATACCAACCACCACCCATCACCACCATCCCAGTACACACAGGGAGACCCAAGGCACAAGGTGTGCACCTGTCCAAGGTCAACTTGAGTCATCCAGAAGAGCTTCTCCTGCATCAGAGCCTCATCTATAAACAACAGCACATCTCCCACCCAACACACTCCCCTGGATGCAACAAAATTGTCTTGTGGCACTTGATACACTTACAAAAATATGAGAAACCCCTATGTTAAGTGACCGTTTTCTCTGAAGTTTTACAGGCTAAACTGTATCATTTGAAGAATTCTGATGGAATTGCACTCTGAAACTCTACAAGATATATCATGTTCCTACAAGAGAAAAGAATTAATGTCCAAAATACTTAAATTGCTAAAACGTACAAAGGCTGCACACTTGGGGAGCAAGTGCAAAGGAGCTCGAAAAATAGCTCTAAATGGAAATTCTACTAGGCAGGCAGCAGATATAAATCAAATGCCAGTCATTTCATTTACACAGGCAATGAATGCATAACATTCAATTACTGACATTCATGAGGTCTAACAAAAATAAACATTACTAGCTTGAAGAGTTATAGGTTCAAACTGCAAAAGGAAAGACCATGTTTCTATGACTTGTTATAACAAGATAATATAGGTCACATTGACCTCCAGTTTAAAAGAGGTTTTGCTCTAACCTAAGAAAAGTAAACATGATTTAGCAACTAGTGCACAAGATACTTTGGGTTGCAACATGAAAGATAGAGACAATGGAGCCTAAATTACAAAGACTTTTCACTTCTCTTTAAAGAGATGAATGGGAAAAAATGATAGTTAACAATTTGAGTAGGCTACTAGCATAGATAATACTGTTGTCTTAAGCAATTGTACCTCTCAAAAAGAAAATGTACATTGCCATTTCTTCATGTGAACTGAGCAGAAGGAAGCAGCCAGTGACATGTGCCAAACGCAAATCTATTTTGGATTGTTCTGAATTCATTCTAATTTGATATTTCACATACAGTACACACTATGTTATCTTAGAATCTTGTCTCATTCTTTCACTCTTGCACCTAGCACCCAGCAGCTGAAACCTTTGCAGAGCTCCTGTTTCATCTAGCATGATCCGTGCTCACTCATGCCCTAAGATGGTTACCTTCAGGAAAACAGGAGGTATTCTGTTGGTTCACATACATTTTGGTTGGTATTTGTTACATATCAATTACTTTAATTTTATTCAAAGGTTTGAGACTGGAATATTTCCTTTGCCAACAAAAAGACTTGCTCACTCTTTCACTAGCTTCTGTATGTAATGCTTTAACTGTTGTAAGAAAGTCACACGTTTTACTGTCATGAGACTTTTCAGCAGACCTGGATAGAAGACTCATTTCCATCTAAATACTTTGGGATCCCTGGAGGAAAAAAACCCCACCTGTTTTTTATCTCCTCTACATCTTTAAAACACCTTTGAGATCTTTTGCAATGTTGATCAAATAGCACTGTAATCAGAGAAAGTATTTTTTTCTCTGCTACTATGTCAAATCAGAAATACATTTCAAAACAAAGTCTCATAGTCTAATACTGTCTTCTTTCATCTCAGTATTGTGGAGTCTTGCCTGGCATAAACACAGAAGATATAAATACAGCTAGCAGAAGTAAAACTTTCCAACATATTCCAAATAATTTAACTACCTCTTGTTTAAAATAACTGATTTTTGTGGTACAGATTTCCAATGTTACTATACGACTACTTGAGCTGTCAGCAAGCAAGCACCAGCAGTTTTCCAGCCTTTTGCCAAAAGGCTTACTATGTGAGTAATACTCTCTGCAGATATTATTGATAAGTGCAGTTTCTCACCACAACCATACTACTCTGTGGAAAACCCCTAGAACATTATAAGTAGCTGCATGAAGATTCCTTGAAGGGGAAACCCCATCGAGAGAAAGAGCTTACTTTCTATGCAGAAAGGAAGAGAACCAAGAACAGGAGGAGTGGAGTTTGGGAGCATTTTAGCTATTTTCCTTGAGGTGCACAGAAATCTGTAAGCAACAGCCTCATCCCACTGGCTCTGTGAAAAAAATTATTGGGATTTAAACCAAAATAGGGAGCAGTAAGCAGAAAGGCCACTTAACTTTCTTTCTTGCATTCATATTCACACTATCAAGAGCAAACGTCTTCATCTGTATTGAGAAAACTATACAGCTGCATGGCTGGAAACCATCCCACTGAAGGAGTTGCAGCAGCTAATTTTATTGGATGACAAGAAGCTTCCCTGATCACAGAGAAATTCACACCTCCTTAAAATTACTTCCTGAAGAACAATACCAATCACTTCCCTGGTGATTGACCCCCAGGATTTACAGATCTGGAAATTAAGTATTGCATTTGACAGAAGGAATAGTGAGCAAAACTACAGAGCTGACCGATGGCTGGAGAGATGCCAAGCACATTAAGCATCAGCCTACAGCACGTCAGCAGTGATAAGACAATCACAGTTTAAAGACTGAGGACTGTAGGTACCTCACCTCAGTGCAATGTAAAGTAGCAGGGGAAAAAAGTCTTTAAATATCATCACATACCACAGCTCATTTCAAAAGCAATTCCAGAGAAGGGTGCCCTACCATCATATCCCAGTAGAATTTCCCTTTTAGAAAGATCTCTGTTACTTGCAAAAAAAAAAAAAAAAAAAAAAAAAAAAAAAAAAAAATTACTTGAAATAAAACCCCATGTTTGATCCGTTACGTGCAAAGCAAGAAGCAGGAGGGCTGGATGATCCATGACCAATGACAGCAAGCTCAGGTTCCTCGAAATTCCATGGCAGTATCACTGTTTAGATTAGGCACACAACAGCCAGTCTCCACTTTGATAAAAAACTTAGAGAATAAAAACGTTCAGCTCCCCTAAAGTTTCTGAATAGAGCTTAAAGACTAAGCTGGAAAAAAAAGAAGAAAGGATATAAAGGTATGCACAAGGGATGATAAATGTGGCTGGAAGCAATGGAGAAACAGATAAAGAGGGCTACAGTGTTTTCTTGGGCAAGTTAGGAAGCAACAGCGCGTGTCCAAAAAAAAGTTCAAGGAAAGGTCACCTTTAATATCGAAGCATTCAGTGCATACAACCATCAGAGACCCCTCTTAATAAACCTCCAGAACCATAAAAGGACTTTCAGAAGGAGGCAGATGCACGCAAAATAGTTCTAGGAAAGTTATGTTTATGTATTAGATAAGAAACATGTTTTAATGAATATATATGATTATGATAAATACCTTGTTGTAAAGTCTCGCAATACATGCAGAATAGCTGCGTGTCCTGCGCAGATAAAGAATGCCTGCTTTCTAGTGCTTCAAATTGTATTAGAAAGTTTGTTCTGTCTGATTTTGGAATCACCTTCCTTCTGGTTGCACACAATTTTTTGCAACATGCCAATGACACATACCCATCGGCTCATGGTGCAGATCAGCCTTCATTATCTCAGCAGCAGCGCAAACTGGTGAAGAGCAGGACTGAAGGAATGACGCAGCAACACAGAAGCCAGACTCATTCTTCATTGTAAAACTGGCAGCAGGACACCATACAACTAAACTGACTTCATTACTTTTTCATGCCAGATCATTTTGCCAGACAAGATGAAATGGTCACCCTAGACATGCTGAGAGATGTGAAGGTATCAGCAAGAAGAAGTCATGAGGGAAAGGGAGAGACTAAAGTAACATCTCATTCATTTTTAAAAAAGAAGAATCAGAGATTTCAAATAATTAACACTTTTTTCTGGGGCAAAAAGTGATTTTTTTTTCTTTTTTAACTGTCTGGGGTTGTTTTTTGAGTCCTTACTCAAAGTTTCAAAATTATATCCAGAGAGCAGAAGCAGTTCAGTTTGTCCCTGCTCCAAAGGCAACCAGCCACCTGGTTTCTTGCTTAAAATGGCAATGATGGGTAGCTGAGAAAACCTGTCAAGATTTACAGACATAAAACTCACTTAAGGAAGGAAAAGAAGACATAGTCAGACATAAAATAACCTCAGCACATCTGTGATGAGAAACCATTCTTGAGATAAGAAAAGGTGCAAAAAACGGTCAATGGAACCATCATTGCAATCAATTATTGCAGAAAACATCAAAGGCACTGACTTGCTTCACTATTGCAGTGGTGGCTGAACACCCATATTCCACTGTAATTTCTGTGTGCAGCAGCCTGACTATTCACGTTTATCTGATGAAAGATTTCATACCAAATATCCCCACTCCCCCCCCTCCCTTTTTTTTTTCTTTCTACATGAATATCTGGCTCACATAAATCCTGAAGAATCACCAAACCCTGAACTAGTTTACTGGAAACCTGCAGGCCTAAGGTAGGCAATACAGACAGGTGCCTTTATGGTGTTGAAAACAAAGAGTTGAAACATGGAAGATGGGGCTATGAGAGATACCATCTCAATATGAATCAGTGACTACATATATTTATATATATACACACACACAGGTAAGTTCACACACACCAACACATGGACAGGCTACTGAAAACAGCACAGCTCTCATGATCAGAAGTACATTAGGTGAGTATTGCCTTCAAGGAATGAAGAGCAAAAGTTCCCTGAATACTTTCAAATGCTTGAGAGCATATCAACATTTAAACAATTTTAGATGGGCAGGAGCCCTATCAGCCTCAGATATGATCAATCACATTTTTGCAGGCTCACATAGTGCTAAACTCACCGGGCAAGGCTTGAATGCCAAAATATAACTGCCTAAAGTTAAATTATTTTAACTACTTCCCATTGCAGGGTACAGACCAAATGGACACGAGAAAACTGAAATCACAGCTCTTCCTTGGGTATACAAAAGTCAAAAGTAGAAAGAAAAAAAACTTGACACACAAAACCAAACTGTAACCCTGACTTTTAAGAGGAGCTTCTTCAGAAAACTGGAAGCAGGCTGCATATACTTTTAAGAGACATTCATTACTGATGTTTAGGATGCACATACCCATTACGAGCACAACTGCACAAAAGACACTGAATCAAGGAGAGTGTAAAAATACTCTTCTCCCAAGCTTGTTATCCCAGTGTCTTTTGGGAACAGGATTTTGAAGTACCCATGAAAGCAAACTTCCTCATCCCTGGTCAAACAATGAAAAGAGGAGCTTTTCCATCAGTGGTGACAATCCCACCCTCATGATTTCCGACAGTGCTGATGGCTGACCACATTACACTGCTGTTAACCCTTCTAGGTGTGAGGCCTAACAACTTTTTTATTTAAAAACATTTAATGATCTTAGATGTTGGTTGGCTTAGTTTTTTTTTTTTTCTGAGTGCCACAGTGAAGTTGCCATGAATCAGCTACATTTTCCAAAAAAAGGAGTTTACATAACTCGAGATTTTAATTTTGAGCACCAGACTTCTAACAGATCCCTGGCTTCACACAGATGCCCAGCACTTTAAGTCCAGCATGTTTCTAAACATCTGCAAGAATCCTCCCTAGTCCACCTTCCCTTCCAAAAATATCACACCAGCAGGTCCTATCTGAAGATAACTCATATTATCAATAAGAATGACAGATACCTACATAAGAAGAAACAAATTCTACCACTTTAGTCCTACCACATTGCACTAGATCAGCATTTCATTCACACCATTGTGAATCTTTAGCAACTTGTGTTGAATAAAAGTTCCTTTCAGCCTTTGCACTCCTTCATTGCCTCCTGACCTAAGGAAAGCATTGCTTTAAACTGAGAGCTTTTCTTCTCCCAGCGTGCTTTTACTCTATGAAATCTTCTTATAAGTACTTCAAAATGAATGCTCCATGAAAGCCACTATGTAAAAAGGCAGAGCATAGTGAACTAAAGGGTGTGAAAGAAATTCATTTTTAAAGATCTGTATGCCAGAATGAATACATTTATTTAAACCACAGTGCACCAAAGTTCTAACATCAATAGCTGAATATCTAAGTATAAAAAGATAAAGACATGCTTTGTGGACACTTACTGGCAGCAGTGGTTCCTACTCACATTAGAAGTGCGCCAGATGACATCAGCTAGGTCCAGTTAAGAGAAATCACTTTTAATTCTAACAAAGAGCCTCTAACCCAGACAACAGACTATGGTCCAATGCTCTTTTCAGTCAACGGGAAAACAAGAAGCTTGTCAGATTCACAAATTTTTGGATGCAGATGAACTTTTTATCATCGGCCTTATTTTTATTTTTTTAAGTTACACAGACAATTCCTCTACGATTTGGAAGCGTCTCTTCAGCCTCCCGAAGGAATTTTGTCCCCCGCCAGGCAGAGTGGGGGGAGTTTAGCTCCGTGGACGCTGAGCGCGCTGCTCTCGCTGGAGTTCAAACAGCTATTAGAAACAATTCCCATTAACACAGCAAAACCCATCATCTTTCGTACCCCGTGCGCTTTCTCGTACCCAGTCAAGACGATGAGCTGCTAAATATCGCCTGCGAGGAAGGGGGACCGAGCACAGCGTCGAGACATCGGCCGTGGGCCGGCCGGCGCTTGAGGACAGTTAGGTCACAATGCCGAGCGCCGGCTGCCAGCCCGAGAAGGACATCCCCATGTTAAAACGCCTCCCAGCGCGGGCCCCCCTGCTCACATTAGGGAAATCTCTCGTGCAGAAGGGGCGCGGAGCCCACAGCCCTGACTCCACCGCACGCACACGAAGAGGTGGACCGAGCGCGGGGAGAGCCCCCGCAGCCAGGGCGGAGGCGCTCCTTTGCTGCCCTTGCGAGGGGGCTCGGCTCCTGCTGCCCCGCTGCGGGAGATGCGGCGGCCGGGAGGGATGGATAGCCCGGCAGCGACCGCCCGGACGCATCCCAGCCGCCGACCGCGCCCTCGCCAACCCCGGGCACGCAGGGGTCGCGCTACTCACCACCGCGTGCTGTCGTGGTAGTGCTGCAGCACCGAGTACCCGAAGAAGGAGCCGTTGGGACCCCGGAAAATCACGGGCCGACCCACGTCTACGTTGTAGGAGCGCACCACGGCCACCCACAGCAGCGTCCACAGCACCCGCTCTCCAGGCCGTCGTGCCTCCGGCATCCTGCGAATCCCGAGACAGCCGCCCGTACCGGCGCCGCTAAGCGCTGATCTCCGGCCCGCCGAGCCCACGCCGCCCCAGCGCCGACTCCAAGGCGGCGTGGCGGGCGCGGCGCTTTTGTGCCCGCCCCGCGCCGCGGCCCGGCCC